>APFE031656911.1:1710-28889 GCA_000404065.3 Pinus taeda | reverse complement strand
ATCTAGGAGAAGTGAGTTGGTGCTTGTTGTTTCATGAAGGGATGGTGAGCTGAGATGTCCTGCAAGAGATCCTCACATTCACTTATCAAAACATGACCAAAGAAAGAACTAAAAACAGAGTTTTGTCTAGCTTGACCTAATTTCTGACCTACAAACAAAAAAATGTTGAACAATACCTTATGAATAGAAAAGCATGTGAGAGAAATATGGAAAAAGAATAGGAAATGATATAAGAAAGTGAATCTGAACCAATATCAACTTTTCCAAATCAAGTTATCACACTAGCTGTTGGATGGAAGAGCAAAAACTGTGTTTTTGGTGGCAGCAGCAGTGCCTTGACCTCAAATCGTAGTCCTAGGAAGGGAGAAAGGATATCAGGGCCTATTGTATCCTTTTTGGATCTTATTTTTTCACTGCAACAACTTACTTAAGCAACTTGAAACAAAAACAACTATGCTAACCATCAAAAGCAACCTAATCTAACAAAATAAAATGAATCTATGCAATAGAAATTAACTCATGAATTGAAACAAAAGAATATAAGTACACAAAGGAGGTGCTGGATAGCTTATATTGGGCCCTAACCCAAGAGATTTAGCCCTATGAAAGAGATCATTGTTGGCTCAAAAATTGTGTCATCTTTATTTATCAAAAAATAGCAGTTACATCACATAAACTGTTCTAAAAAAGAACTCAAAAATAAGCTGACCAATGTGCTGCACAAAAGTGTGAAAATATACTAAGAACTAGCTAACCTACTAAGTCTCGAAGCCTTCTTATTTATACAAACAGGTATTTCCAATAGTCCTCCTAAAATCAAGGAACTCGGCCTCCTAGAACTGAAGATAAACATCAGTCCTAGGTGACTTGCTCGGCTGCCCCTTGGAATTATCAATGTGGGCCTTTGTGCTCCAAGTTTCGGATGGAGGATTCAAGGAAAGGAGTCATTAATGAAAGAGACATGCCCCCTACAAGTCCTCTTCCCTATTTCCCTCAATTTTGGCTACCATTTACTCATTAATTCCTTGTCTTTGTCCAAAATTGTCCAAAAAATTTGCATAAAACATACATTAGACTGCATGGCAAAGTGACTAACCCAATTCACTCTATTAGCATAAATATATTCAAAAAATGCAGCAAACTAATCAGAATGGTGGATTAAGTTAAAATAAGAGGTAGAATGAGCCCATATAGTTACCCATTTCTGGGGATCATCATCACCTGCCTGCTAAATGGGTTGCGCATCCTCTAAGCAACTAATCTAGCTCTTCATCTTTAATATCCCTAACAAATTCCCTAAAATCCCAAGCCTCTAATGTGATGTCTTTGTCTCTATCATGGAAACCTACTTTCCTATCCACTTCTTCCCATTGTTTCTATTCTTCCTCCTCCTTAACTCCTTCCAACAATCCTAGCAGTAGTGGAGGACTGAGTTTAAGCCCAATCCAGTTAGCTTTCAAATTTTTCATTGAGTGCTTATATAGGGGCACTCTCCTCATGGCTTCCCTCATCCTATTTGGGGATTGATACTCCCTAGTCCTTAGGCTATGTGGCAATGTATTCCACCTTCTCATGCAGCCATTAAGGCAGTCCTCGCCAAAGAATCTCGCCATATCCTTGAAATGAGCAATAGCCTGTGCTTGCTTGTCAGCATAGTCAGAGAGAACTTGAGGATTAGCTGCAAAGTGTTGGTGAGCATAGATGAGAGCTAGGGGTTTTGTTGGTTCTACTCTAATCATCAGGGGTTCACTCAGCTCTTTTGTCATCATTTTCTGAATTTGCATTGTTCTCTTCTCTTCATGGCTCATACAAGAAGCCATATCCATTAACTATAGATCTCCCAATGCAGCATTTTGATCCCATAAATTCATGTCAGTGAGTGCCATGTTGTGTAGGTAAATTCTACTAGCTTTTCTTTATCATAAGTTGACTGTGATCACATCAATGCATAAATTGGCCATAATCTTGAAATGGTATTGTGACCCTCTGGGCCAGCGTTTAATCTAAAATTGGAGCCATTGGTATTTGAGGTATAGTACATATGATTTGGCTGGTTGCCTGCACTGCAACGCCTCCATTGCCTAGCTGGCCATGCAGTCTAACTGGGCTTCCTTTTCCTGTAGCTGTGTTTTCAAAATCAACACTTCAGTTTCTGTCTGGGATTCTTTTTCTTGCTACTGTTTCATCAGTGTCTCACTGTCTGTCTATGATTCTTATTTTGGTTGTTTTTTCTCTGTTGCTTCACTATCTTCCTGGGGTGCCTCTTTTTGTTATTGTCCTTTTAGAGTTGACAGCTCATTTCCTCCTTGAGGTTCTCTTTCTTATAGCTACTTTTTCAACAATTCATTTTCTTCATATAGTTGAGCTCTTCTGATGCTCTTGGTATGCCTTACCATGCTCAATTCTGTACTCATCTCTCTCAACTTGTTTTCCATGTGTCCTATGTCTTTGACCCCTTTGGATTTTGCAATCTGCATCCAAGTGTGCGTCCTGACTCTTTCCTTTTCCAGTTCGAAGAAAAGAGGCACTACAAATTTTTGGGGGATGATCTTCCCACCTTCCAGAAGATTGTAATAGGAGCCTAAGTTAGGTTGAGGTCCAGGCTCTGGTATTTATTTTGCCTTACCTTACTCTTGGGACTATTGTTCTGCCTTCCTTTCTAGTTTCTCAGTTTCTTTGAGCTTAGCCAATGTCTTCTGTAGAGGGGTTTGTGCCTCCTGTAGGAATGCTTTAGGGTCCATTAATTTGATCCTTTCCTTCCAGCTGGAGGTCTTAGGACTCCTCTCTCATAGGTGATGGAGATTTTGGAGGGAGATTCCTCCTTTGTCATAGTAGGTGCATCGTCAATGAAAATAGGTTCTTTCCAAGGTGGCTGGGGCTTGCCACCTTGATTTTGGTGCTCCTCCGAGCTTTAAAATACATAGATGCCTGTCTTTTCATTTTCCCTTTTTGCTTAGCTGGAGTGCTAAGTGCAACAAGAATAGCCTCTGCTTCCCTTGCTAGTGTCTCAGGAGACACTTCTTCTTGCTCTTTTTGTTCTTCATCGTCTGTAGTTTTGCCTGTATCTACTGCTTCAGATTTTGTTTCTGCTGTCTTTGGTGGTGTTTTCTCCTTTTCTTGTTGAGTTTCTGCCCTTCCTATGGTAGTCTTCTTCTGAGCTGTCCTTGGCTTCTTCTTCTCAGGTTTTGTCCTTTTCCTCTTCTCTGCTTTTAATGATGTTTTCTTTTCTTCTTTAGGTTTAATTGTGGTTGTGTCATGTTTCTCCTCTTCTCTTTGTTTTTCCTCTTTTTCTTCTTCTAATTGAATATTTTGTGCTTCCTCATGGATTTCCTTTTCAAGTTCCTCTTTCTACTCCTCCTCTTCACTACCAGATTGGCTAAGGTCATCAGTGAGGGTTTTTATGTCATCTTCTCTAGTCATGTTCCTAAAAATTTCCCAGGCTATAGGGATGGTTTATGTGTTGATGGCGTACTCTACCAGCAACTTAATGAGCCCATGGTGAGCCAGTTGGTCTGGAATCCCTGCATTCAATTTGGTGCCACACTCTATCAAGGATTAGAGCAGGAAATATTGAAGACTGAGTTTCCTAGATGTAAGTAGGTCCATTCCATATCTTAGTTCATGAAATAATCTGAAGTGATAACCATAAGCTATCCTGTATCTTCCTTCACAGGAGATATATTTCATGATCTGGTCACTGACCTCACCCCATGGATGAGGTATACTTGTCCTTTCAATCCCATTCTTATCCTGTACATGATGTTCATCAGGCTAGAAAAATGTCTTTTTAGCAACCTGTCGTAGTGGTTTTTCATCTCTACTCTAGGGGAGCCCAAGTGGAAGACCTGTGATTCTGCTGATAAATTTTGGTGCAAGCTCTATGGTTAGACCCCTGAAACTAACTGTAGCATGGGTTTTTGAATGGGGTTTTAATGACATTAAAAATTCCTCTGTCACTTCCTCATCATACCCATGAATTCTCTCAAAGAAAGGCATCCAAGTTGCCCTAGTAAAGAGGGGTACCACCTCTGGGTTTTCATGCAATTTGGTGGAATTCAGAGGCTCCTTTCTCATAAAATCCCATAGCATGATGTTTAGTGATTGCTAGAAATTTTCAAGTGAGGAGGAAGACAACAAATTTTCAAAACCGAAAGCAGAGGAACAACTGCGGTTTTTTCTATAAACAGAGAGAGTTTTTTGTGTTTCTTCTTTTTACCCAATTTTAATTTTCCTTCCCTTCAAAATTTGTTATCAACCTTACTTTACTTCTCGGGTTGTTGGAGGAAATCAATAGTTTTTTTCTTAGGAAAACAACACAGAGAGCAAGATAGTGTTTTTCTTTCACACAATAAGTAGACCAGCCAATGCAAATTCATTGTTTCACAGGCTTAATTTCCTATGGTTGCATTCCTTCTTTACACAACAAAATATCAAAAAGGAGAAAGGGACAGAATTTTAGAGAAGAGAGTAAAAATGGAGAGACTGTATATATAATTCAAAACATAGGCAGACTTCTTGTTCTCACTTTCCCTTTCCTTTTCAACTTAACACTTCATTTCAAGTCCCCCCACCATTTCTAGATATATAACATGCAGAGTGGGTTTTCCAATCCTACCTTATTTAAAGCTC
Organism: Pinus taeda; assembly: GCA_000404065.3. Classification (NCBI taxonomy): domain Eukaryota; kingdom Viridiplantae; phylum Streptophyta; class Pinopsida; order Pinales; family Pinaceae; genus Pinus; species Pinus taeda. Next base: position 24,260 of record APFE031656911.1, on the reverse strand, counting down.
AAATTTGGCAAAAAGTTCGAGTTTTCCCTCTGTAGAGCTGCTCTTTGGCCTTCCTGTAGAAATGCTCCTGTAGGCTGTGTTTCCACTCTTGTAGACTATGTTTCTACTCCTGTAGAGCCCGATAAGTGGTAGGGTTTTGAAAACTTGCAGAGAGTGATTGCTTTGAGGTTCTAAAGGTGGTAGGTAAATTGCTGCAGTCGAGACTTGTCGATGCCAATGAAAACAAAAGGTGGTGGAGGCTTCTACTGCAACGTACTTAAGCTTATGACATGATCTACAGTGACGAGGTGAGGTGGCAAGAAGTGCACGTTATCCCCATCTGGATTGTTGGTCCCTACTCTAGTGCCATTATGATATTTTAAGTCACCTGCTCGCAATCACTTCCATCATTCCCATGATATGCTGCCACCACTATCGGTTCTGAATTTTTCTTCCCGAGTTGATGGACCACATGTGTTGACTACACCTTCTTAATGATGTTTGAATTGGATGAGGCTTGGTTGAACTGGATGAGGGTGGCCAATTAGCTAGCCATTTATTTCATTTAATCCTGACCATATTAATGGTTTGTGTAGTTTCTAAACAATATTCATGCAACAGAGGAACAGGTTTAGCCACTTACCTGTTAGTCACTACAATGCTCTGCATGCTTATACTTTGGCACTTTGCTTTTCTTTTTTTGCTGTTGCTGTTGGTGCTCGTGGCCTCTGAACTGGTGGCTTGGCCACCTTATGCTGGTGATTTTTTATTAGGAACTACTCCATGCACGTTGCATACATCTTGGCTGCACTGACCCTGCCTCTAGAGCTTGTTTTTTAAAGGGATCAGCTGTTACAGGAATCCTACAGGATTTCCTGTAGCTGCTTCTCCCTCTAATATTTCTAGATGATGCTTGAGCAGGGACTAAAGAGACAGCTGAGGAAGGTGCTGAAGGAAAGTAAAAACAACTAGAACGCATCAAGTAAGAAATAAGTGAAGAATGTTGCTATTTTATTCATTATTTTTTCTTTTGTTTAAAAAACAAAAGATATAGAATCCTTGTGTTTTCTATGCAGGGAAGAAAAAGCGAGTGGAAATGTGGTGGTGTAGGGACGAAATGGAGAGTTAGGAGGATGAATTGTGGCAGGGAATGTTGGAAATAATACTAAGAGGGGGGAGGGTGAATCAGTATTATCAAATCAGATACTTTTCATTTTTCATACTCAGATTTATATACGCGGCTTCAGTTCAGTATATCCGCGTATATACACGACTGTGTTAAATGAAACCAACGTACATGTAGTAATCTTATGATTCAATTAGCTTATCTTCAGTAAATGCATCAGAACATTATTAACCTTATTAATAGTAATCAGGTGTAGTAAAACAGTACAGATCATCACACATAAGAAGCATACATGAACACCATGATATAAGGTGGAAACCCAATGTGGGTGAAAACCCCCTGCTACACTTCGTCTCTTTTTTCCTTTAATAAGAAACTTCTTTTACAATGTACTAGTGCAGTACTTTACCAGTACACAGGCTACAACCTACAGAGAGCTACAACCCTTTCTCATTTTCCAGCTTCTCCTGGAAGGGAGCTACAACCCCCTTAGCTCTTGCACTAGCCAAGATACTAGTACGTAGGTGCTGGCCTCTAGAACACTATGACCTTCTCTTTCTTCCAGGGACCACGTTTCATAAATTTTCAGACTGGATCCATAAGTACAAAACGATCACTGCTGCAATACAATCATCAACTTGCATCATAAATCTCTAAATCACCCAATACTAAATCACTGAAACCCTGTCATGAAAACACAAAACACAAACCAGAGCCCAGAACTCTGCAACAACCACTAGAATCAACAGCAACCTGAAACACGAAATCTCATAATGCATACGCTACTTGACTATATCAAAACCGCGTGTATACGTGCTTTCACCAGAGACAACCTGCATACAGATCTAAAGATAATTACTTATACCTTCGCTGTCATATCCAACCTGAGCCAAGTAGCACAAACCGATAACCAGCAATATTAGATCTTCCCACTTCATCAGACATCCATTCCTTGCCCTCTCTTTTTTTCCTAATGATCTTCTCCTTATATAGGATAGGCTTTTCTCAATACGATGGTCCAAAACCATGTAGAAACAATACCTTGGACCCAATACCTAGGGTCGCCATTTCGAACCAAATACCATGGACCAATACCAAAATACCATGGACCAAATACCACGGACCAAAACCATGTACGCGCTTTTCCTTCTGTGAACCTACGTGTATATGTATACACACCTTTTTCTCAGATAACCCGTGTATATACATGCTTTCATCAATTCTAACCCGCGTATACCTTTCTTTTGACCTACTGCACTGGATCTGTCATTTGATTAAGTTGTCATCACCTGTATCAAACCTCTGAGTGAGTTTCCATCAAGGACAACACCTGAATCATAATACCAACAATATCCCCCTTTGGACTTGATAGCAACCACCACACCAAGTCACTCTCCCCCTTTGACATCAAAGGTAAAGGGCAGACCAATATATTCTCTTCCTTGGTATACCTTATGTTGTCCATACTCCCCCTGAGTACATGCTGAAGTTTCTGATTAAGCTCCCCTTTGTATATGCCAAGTTGTATTCATCCATCCATGCTCCCCCTGAGAAGATGCAAGTTCTAAGACTAGCAATTCATTCAAGATCATGACTATCATTCATCATATATTATCTGCACCATAAGCATCAACATCTAAACCTGCAATACCATTCCTTTGATCAAACAACAAGATGTATCATTTAGCTTCATAGACTTTATCAACAACTCCTAACCATAATGCCAACAATGAATTATTTGAAGTATATGCTCCCCCTGAGCCTGTGCCAACCATTTCTTATCATGACCGAACCATTTCTTGGGTCTGTTCTATTGCCATTTCTTCTGATCTCCATATATGCGACTCTGCAGCCTGTAACTCGCGTATATACGTGACTTATCTTCATTATATCAGCGTATGCAAGATGGAATACTGAATTTCTTCACTTTCAGTATCCCTTGTGTCTGTTATGTCAGCTAACTGAGTTATGTCACACCTTTCTATCTCTAATTCTGTCTTCTAAAACTATGATGATGTATGGTCCTCTTGTTTTGAATTTTGAAAATTGCTCCTGCATTCCCTTGCTTTATGTCCATGTTTGTTGCATGTATAACATCTTACATATTTCATGTTCCTTCTATTGCAATCAATTGCTTTGTGTCCATATGGATTGCAGGCAAAGAAATATCCTCTGAAATACTTGGGATGTGATGATTTTTTGTGATGGTATTGAACCATTCTACTTCTACATCTGGCTAACGTGTCCAATATTATGACATACATAACATTCAACATTATTCAGTGGAGGAAATAATCGTCTATCACTTTCATGGTTAGGAGCAATGGATTTTCTTTGAGGAATTTCTTTCCTTGGCTGTTCCTTGTTGAGAATTTCAGATTTCTTATTCGAGTTTCTTGCTTCACCTTCAATAGATTCATAGAAGCCAAGACCAGTTTTGATAATAGGGGATCTTTGACTACCAAGAATGTCATCCAAAATCTTAGTACTATCTTGAAATCGCAACAATTTAACATTTTCTTCTAATTTACCTTTTAAGATATTTACCTCAACCTGATATTGTTCTTCCTTTTCCAGATACTGTTTCCTTAGGTCTTCTTAAGCTTTTCTTCCTTCTTCCACTTGTTTCTTTAATTTGATCACTTCATTTTCTTATTCTTAAAGAGCTTCTCTGTTCTGCTACTTTGATTTTTAAAGGTCTTCTTTAGAGAGAAGATATTTGATTCAAGACTCTGAATTGTTATGCTCTAATCTTATACTATATCCTGCAATTTCTCCCTTACCCTGGTTACTATCTCCAATTGTTAGTTTAATTTGGTAACTTCTTTAGTTTCTTCATTCTTCTTATCATATGCCATGAGACTTCTAATGTCTTCACTACCATTGAATGAGTCATTACTTTTAACATGGGTATAATAGCTTCTATTACCTTATTCAGACATATTTCCTTTGTTATGAGGGCATCTAGCAGCATAGTGACCAACTCTACCACATGAAAAGCATTTGAAAGGTAGCTTACCTTTGAATCGTCCAGTTCCCCGTTCAAGATTCTTGACAAAATTTACCTCATCTTCTTCCTCTGACATGTATCCTGATGCTTCGAACACGGCTTCTGATGGTCCTTCTTTTTGCATCTAAAAAGCAGTTAAGATTCCGTGAAGTTGTGACATGGTGATTCTCCTTTTCTTCTATGGCAGACACTTTGGAATCACATTTAGCAGACAAGGATCTCAAAACCTTTTCAAATAAGACAACTTCCTTAAATTCTTCACCCAAATTCCTCATACAATTTACAATCTCATCCATGCGCAAGAAGTAATTAGCTATGCTTTCATTACTATGCATCTTAAGATTTTCATACCGGATTTTGAGAGTTTGAAGCTTTGCTCTTTTTACCTGTTGATCTCCTTCGTGGCTTAGAATGATTTTGTCCCACATTTCCTTAGCTGATTTGAAATGCATGACCTTCATAAATTATGATTGTGTCAAACTTCCCAATACGAAAATAACAGTTTTGGCATTGAGCTCATATTGCTTTCTCTCTACGGCACCTGTAGGAATTGCTGATGGGAATTTGTATCCTCCTTCTATGATTCCCCAAAATTTTGCTCCAAGCGATTGTAGATATGCTATGGTTCTTATCTTCGAGTGGGTAAAGTTGTTCCCGTCAAATATTGGTGGCCTGATATGTGCCTCTCTTTCTAGATTAGCCATTCTAATGGATCTTTTCTTTCAAGCGATCAAGCTTCTTCAAAAGAACCTGCTCTGATACCAATTGTTGGAAGTAATACTAAGAGGGGGGGGGGTGAATCAGTATTATCAAGTCAGATACTCTTCATTTTTCATACTCAAATTTATATACGCAGCTTCAGTTCAGTATATCCCTGTATATACGCGACTGTGTTAAATGCAACCAGCGTACATGCAGTAATCTTATGATTCAATTAGCTTATCTTCAGTAAATGCATCAAAAAATTATTAACCTTATTAACAGTAATCAGGTGTAGTAAAACAATACAGATCATCACACATAAGAAGCATACATGAACACCATGATATAAGGTGGAAACCCAATGTGGGTGAAAACCACTTGCTGCAATTCGTCTCCTTCTTCCTTTAATAAGAAACTTCTTTTACAATGTACTGGTGCAGTCCTTTACCAGTATGTAGGCTGCAACCTGCAGAGAGCTACAACCCTCTCTCGTTTTCCAGCTTCTCCTGGAAGGGAGCTACAACCACCTTAGCTCTTGCACTAGCCAAGATACTAGTACGTAGGTGCTGGCCTACAGAAGGCTATGTCCTTCTCTTTCTTCCAGGGACCACATTTCATAAATTTTTAGACTAGATCCATAAGTACAAAACAATCACTGTTGCAATACAATCATCAACTTGCATCATAAATCTCTAAATCACCTAATACTGAACCACTGAAACACTATCATCAAAACACAGAACACAAACCAGAGCCCAGAACTCTGCGACAACCACTAGAATAAAAAAAAACTTGAAACACGAAATCTCATAATGCATACGCTACTTGACTATATCAAAACCGCATGTATACACGCTTTCACCAGAGATAACCTGCGTATAGATCTAAAGATAATTACTTATACCTTCGTTGTCATATCCAACCTGAGCCAAGCAGCACAAACTGATAACCAGAAATATCAGATCTTCCCACTTCGTCAGACATCCATTCCTTGCCCTCTCTTTTTGCCTAATGATCTTCTCCTTATATAGGTTAGGCTTTTCTCAATACCATGGTCCAAAACCATGTAGAAACAATACCTTGGACCCAATACCTGGGGTCATCAATTCGAACCAAATACCATGGACCAAATATCACGGACCAAAACCATGTACATGCTTTTCCTTTTGTGAACCTGCGTCTATATGTATACGCGCCTTTTTCTCAGATAACCCACGTATACACGCGCTTTCATCAAGTCTAACCCGCGTATACCTTTATTTTGACCAACTGCATTGGATTTTCCATCTGATTAAGTTGTCATCACCTGTATCAAATCTCTGAGTGAGTTGCCATCAAGGACAACACCTGAATCATAATGCCAACAGGGAGGTCCACAGTGCTTTTGGACAAATTTCTAGCCTTCGAAGTCTTTTTTGAACTTGATTTTGAGCTCTCTGTGGTTTCTATAAGAGTCTCTTATAGAATGCATAGAGTCTCCTATAGGATGCAGAATTTCCAAAACAAGCTAGACTAAGGCCTAGGGAAAGACAATGGTGATGGAGAAATGAGCTATCAAGGGTGTATGCAACTTGGCCATGTCCTTTTTCTTCTGTGACCCCCCTGGAATCTACAATGCATTTGAAAGAAGTTAGTTTTTTCTCTATTTTTTTCATTTTTTTTTTCTTTTCATCATTTTTTTTTTGTGATAGTTGGGGCGCCCCCAAGAGGTTTTCACCGTGAGTGCCTGACCTGGGCACCTCAAGGAGGTTTTCACCTAGGGATATTTTCTTCTTTTTTCTATTTTTTTCTCTTTTTTTTTTTTTTTTTTTTTTTTTTTTCGTTAGAGTGTGGGTGGAGTGGAGGTAGAGACTTGCTTCACTACCAACACTGTTTTACTCAGATTCTCAATCAATTCCTTCTTAAAAAGGGGCTTCCTATAGATCTTCAACCTATGCCCATTGACGAGCATGGGGATGGCTTCTTCATCGATGGTCTAGATCAGAATTGAACCATTATCATTGAATTTTTCTACGGTGTATGGTCCCAACCATCTTGTCCTCAGTTTGCCCTTGAAATCCTTATATCTTGAATCATACAGCAACGCCCAATCCCCTTCCTGGAATTGTTTTTCACTGAGGTGTCTGTCATGCCATATTTTCCTTTGAAGTTGGACTACCTTTGAGTGGAGAATGTCCTACAATCTCTATTCATCCAATCCATTGAGCTAAAGTAACCTATCCTTTTTTGCATGGCTCAGATCTAGGTCGAGCTGACTTGCCATCCTTAAGGTGTTATATTCAAATTCGATTGATAGCAAAGCCTTCTTCACGTAGACCAACTCATAGGATGTGAACCCCGTGGTGGTTTTTCAAGTGGTGTTATAGGCCAAGGTGGCCTCAACCAATCGATCTGTCGAATCCTTCCTCTTGCTGCTCACTACCTTGGTCAAAATTCCTTCCAAAGATCTGTTAGTGACTTCCACCTATCCATTTTCTTATGAATGATAAGGGGTGGAAGTTTTGTGCTTAATTCTGTGGTGTGTGAGCAGGTCTTCAATCATATTGGATATAAACTGACTCCCTTGATCTCTAACTAATTGTCTTGGACATCCAAACTTGTAGAATATATTCTCCCTCAAAAACTCATCTACTTTTTCTTCTGTTGTTGCCTTGATCACCTTTGTTTCTACCCATTTTTTCAGATAATCAGTGCACACAATGATGTAATATTTCTGTTTGGAAGGAGGGTGTGATGCAGGAAAGTGTTCCCTCTGCGGACAGAGGCAACCCCTCTAGCCCTAGAGTGGGTCTAGTCACAAATAAGGATAGATCAACAATAGCTTTCCTTAAATAGTTAAAGTCAGAGGCCTACCTGAACCGGTGGTTGATGGAGTTCCGTTGTGCTACTCCAACTTCCGCTTCCTTCTCCTCAACGAGTGATCAACTTGAAATAAAGCAAAGGAAATACAACAAAGCACATAACTGAATACCATAATGAATTATTTACTCACAAAGTCAAGAATTCATGAGCTATCAAGTACATTAAATACAAGATATAAGAAAACATCATTGATTTCATTAATAATGAAATAAGAGTCAGCTTACAACCAAAGTCTTGACGTCACAAGCCTTCTCAGAAAGAGTCCAGCCATCATGTTCTTCAAGCATTCACTCTTTGAAGATGGATCTCCCAACATACAAGATCTCTCTCACTCATAAGTTTTACAGAAGATCAAGGGCACTCCAAAACCTTCCACAAGCTATCAACAATCCCACACTTATCACTCTCACACGAGCTATCTAGCAAACTCACAAACACTAATAGAACTACTCAACTAGCCAAGTATCTGGAACTAGCAATGCACATCAATGGTGAGAGTTTAAATAAGAGAAGGAGTCCCCATGAATGGGGGAAAGGAGAGCTTATCACCAAGGAAGGTAGCACAATTGATGGAACTGCTACACCAGGGAAGGAAGGGCGACATAAACAAGGCCAACAACCAGGTCTGGAGTCATCTGGAAGGTCGACTGTTGGAGCAATTTGCCCAATCTGGATCATCACGGGCACAGAACTGAGCTTCAGCACTGACATCGCAAGTGATCAGTGCAGATAGTCAGATCATCTCTGAAGAGACCACATAGCCCCGCACTGGTGCCTAAAATCGGGCCATCGTAGGAATCAGGTGTACTTCTGCGCTGGCAGTGCAAATGGACTGTTCATGAGTGCCTTTCAGCGCATTTATTAAGCCTATAACTGTGATGAGGTAGATAAATTAGGAAAATTGGGTCAATTGGTAGCATAGGAGAGCATTTGTCTTTCCTAAGCATGTTTGACTTAGACACATGACATAATGAGAAGACCAGGAATGAAAGCAGTAATAAATTACTGTGTAATAGAGGGTTGATAGGACCCACAAAGTCCATGCCCCACTTATCAAATGGCTCAAAAGTCGAGGTTGTAGGGGTATCTCATCCTTTGGAGTGGGTTTCCCCATCCTTTGACATCGGTCACACTAGTTGATATACCTCTTGACATCTTGATGAAGAGTGGACCAATAGTAACCTACTTGCAAAATTTTGAAGGCGGTCCTCTTTGCTGCAAAATGGCCCCCATAAAGCCCATCATGATAGGTTAGGAGGATGTCAAAAACCTCCTCCTCCCTAACACATCGCCTCAAAATCTGATCTGGGCCAAGTTTGAAGAGATTGCCCCCAATCCAGGTGAATGGAGCACTTTTCCTCATAATCTTTCTTTTCTCTTTTGACGATTGGTGTGGCGGACACTATGCTAAACCCAAGTAATTTGCTATATCAGCAAATCATGAGGAGAGTACTGAGATAGAAAATAGGTGTTCATCTGGCATTTGATCATCCACCATTCCTTCTTTAGCTGCAAGTAGAGTTTAATCTAGACAAAAAATCAGCAACAACATTTTCCTTAGTTGGCTTATCAACAATGGTTAAATCAAATTGCTACAATAATAGTAGCCATCTAATAATACGAGCATTTACATCTATTTTATTCATAAAATACCTAATTGCAGCATGATCAGTGTGTAAAAATGTTTGATAGCCAATGATGTAGTGTCTAAAGTTATTTAGGGAATGGACTACAGCCAGGAGCTCCTTTTCGATTACAGTGTAGTTTAATTCTGCCTTGGACAAGTTTTTACTTGCAAAATATATGGAATATGACAGCTTCTCATCAAATTTCCCTAAGGCTACTCCTATCGCTTTGTTTGAGGCATCTGTATTAATGTGGAAAGGTAGGGCCCATTTTGGACTTCTCAAAATTGGGGCAGTTACCAGTTTACCTTTCAAGGTGTCCACAGCCTCTTGACAGTTGTCAGTCCATATGAACTCAGCATCTTTTCCCAAAAGACCAAACAATGGAGAGGCTAGCTTACTAAAATCCTTAATGAATCTCCTATAATACCCTGCTAAGCCTAGGAAACTCCGAACATATCTTACCTATTGAGGAGGTCAGACCCTTTGGATGATAGCAATCTTGTTGCGATCCGCCTGTAATCCTTGTTGAGAAATTGTATGACCTAGCACGGTCCCTTCAGTCATCAAGAATTCACATTTTTCAGGACTAAGGGACAAGTTCATTTCAATTCACTTGGCTAAAACGTTTCCCAGGTTAGTCACAGCATCCTGGAAGTTAGAACCATAAGGGGTAAAGTCATCCATATAGATTTCCATTGAATCATGAACCAGTTTAGCAAATATTCTCAGTACTACTCTCTAGAAAGTGGCGGGAGCATTTCACAACAAAAGGAAGGACTCAATATGCAAACGTACCCCAAGGAAAAGTGAAAGGGGTCTTATCTTGGTCTTCTAGGATGATTTGGATTTGGTTGTACCTGCTAAACCCATCTAGTAAGGAGAAGAATTTATTCCCTGCCAGGCCATCTAGCACTTGATCTATGAAAGGCAAAGGGAAATGGTCCTTTTTTGTGGCCTTGCTTAGTTCCTGATAATCTACATAGATTCTTCACTTCCCATTTTTCTTTGGCATGAGCACCAAAGGAGAGACCCATTCACTTTCAGAGATGGGGTAGATGAACCCTGCATGCAACAAATTTTGCAGTTCTTCTTGACAATGTCCTTAAGGGCTGGATTCATCCTCCTTTAAGGCTACCTGACTAGTTTACAATCTTCTTTAATGTAAATTTGATGAGTACAGATTGAAGGGTGGACTCCCTTCATCTCCTTATAGCTCCAAGCAAAAGCATCCAAGTGGTCTTTCAGCAAGCTACAGAGTTCTTTCTACTGAGAGGTGGATAGGGATGAGTTTATCCTCAAAATTCTTTTAGGGATAAATTCCACATTCTTAACTTGGAGAGAGGTCGGATCAACCACACAAATATCAACTAAAGGATTAGCTTGGGTTTCTTCCACTAGCTCTTCCAATGGCAACCCACCGGGGGGTGGGTTCTGAATCAAGTTTTCAATAAGATCATCCTCGGTTTGTGGCCCCCCCATGGTAACTTCTACTGTACACAACGGTGCGGAATAGGCTTCATCCTCACCTTCCTCCTCCAACTATAGAGGCAACTCCTCTTCTAATAGAGGTTGGGCAGGAGGATATAAGACTAGTTGTTTGGACATATGCCCATTCTTGATTTTCATGTTCCCAGCTTGACAACTGATGTAGGCATCTGCAGTAGCCAACCAACATCTTCCCATGATGAGAGGATACCCAGTGAGATTTCCTTTGGCTGGAGAACTAGGAAATTAGTAGGGTATTCCCAAGAATCAATAGAGACCATTACATCTTCCACAATCACCTCAGGGGTCACGGTGGAGTAGTCTGCTAACTGCAGTATTGTTGTGGTCTTTCTCAGGGAGCCCTGAAGGTTGAGCTTGAGCATAGTGTCCTTTGTCATCACATTAATGGCAACCCCTAGATCAATTAGGGTATGGGGGATTACGCTGCCATTGAAGTGGAAATCGACTACAAGACTCCCAAGGTCCAGATATTTCGGACAAATTACCTACCCCAACATCAAGTTGGACAGTTGTCCTATGACATTGATAATTGGAGCATCTCTCTTGCACCTGCCTATGTGCCTGAAGCACTTCTATTTTATCATATTTTTGTATATAGGCACATCTTTTATGGCTTGGAGAAGTGGTATGTTTACACATAACTGTTTCAATTCTCCCAAAGTTTTAGTTTCTTCTGGGGTTGGTTGTGTGGTTCCAGTTAGTCTCTCAGGAAAGTGTGGAACAACTTTCAATTCACTTTCTTGTTTTTCTTCCTCATCCTCCTTTGGAGGAGGTTGGCTATCTAAGAGAATGTTCCAAAATCATAGGTTAATCTCCGGGATTTCCATAGGATAGGTTAAACATGATGTTTCTCCACTATATACCTGTCAGGCCTATCTTTTATTAGGGTTAGGGTTCAATTGAGTAGGTATTTGGGGTTGTCTTAGTGGAGCACGAGGTAATGGTTGTGGTTGAGTAGGTGGTGGAGGCAAAAGAGAAGGAGGAGAGTTGTATTACGGCCTCCACCTTTGATGAGGTGCATTCCACTGAGGTTGTGGTTGAGCATAACAGTGGAACGAATGAGCAACTAGAGGAGCATGGTATTGAGATGGATATGACCAAGGAGGGGGTGTGGACTAGTAAGGATGAGTAGGGGGGCCCCAAGAAGGCATGGAAGTGGCTTGATTAGGGTTGTAATACATTTGGGATGTCCCTTGCATTCTCTGTTGGTAAGGCTTGGGTCCATATGGCCTCCTTTGGTTCATGAAATAAAGTGGTCGTCCCCCTAATATGCATCTTTAATTCTAGGCAAGGAAGGGCACTGATTCATAGGATGGTCTTCTTCAAAGACTAAACACACTTCTATAGAGTGCAATGGACATTCGTTCATAGGACGCTTTCTAGTGCATCTGGGACAAAAGATGGCCAAAGCTCTCTCGGCTTCCTCTTCCTTCCTTTTGATATGTAAGGTATCCATTGGCATGGCAAGAGTCTGCCTCATCTCACTCTTGAAATCTTCCAGCTGATTCTCAAGTTTGTTTCTTAGGGATAAACTAGATGAGGCTGTACTGGCTAAAGGTTGACATCCCATACCTCTCTTTCTACCTGACCTAGAATGGTTTCTAAACACAGTCTTTATGTCATCATAATGTAGTTCGTAGATGTCTCTCGCAGCCAGAAAATGGAGGGTATCTAGAAGGTTTTCAGGGAATCCTCTGAGTAGGACCAACTTCAGAGGTTCAGGTCAAGGGTGCACCTGGCCCTTTTATAATTGAGCTAAAACCTCTCTTCATAGTCTTCTATGGATTTATCACTTCCCATGGTCATGCGGAAAATTTCTTCCTTGATATCCTTTGACCTACAGTAGTCCCAATATTTGTTGTTAAAGGCTTGCTGCATCCCAAGTTGTGATGTTGTTTCTAGGTAACCCCATGAACCAGCGCAATGCTGCATCCTTGATGGTAGAAGGAAATAGTTTCAACTTCTGCTCATCTTCTACATAGTCATAGGTTCGATAGAGAACAACAAATTCAAACAAAAAGGTATCGGGATCTTCGGTAGTCAATCCATGGAAGTGAGGTAAGGCTGAATGACTTATGTTTTTCATTTTTGTGTCCCCATTGGTCACTCAGATATTAAAGGCACCTTCTATTCTTTCCCTATTTCCTCTAACGTTTCTATCTTCAGCCATGGTCTCAGGAGGAATGGTTTCTTGCTCTTCTTCTATTATAGGATCTTTGTGTATCTCTGGAGGTTCACCTATAGGTTCTTCTGGATCATTGCCACCAAAGAAGAGAGAAGGGTGACTTAGTGATGTGGTGGGGGTGTTGGGTAGGAATTTTCCTGAATTGTCTCTATTCCTACGAGGCATGAAAGGAAATCTCTTTTTGGGAGATTTTTGTTTCTTTTTTGCTTGTACCTGCAAAACTGAAATGTATTGAGCAACAACTTACAACAAACTGAAATGAATCTTGCTGAAATGAAATTGCAGAATTGAAATGAAAGTAGAAGATGACTAATCTAATTTACTGGAATGGAAGTTGCAGAATTGAAATGAAAGCAGGAAATGCCTAATCTACGCTTGCTAAAATGAAATTGTAGAATTGCAATGAAAGCAGGAAATGCCTAATCTACGCTTGCTGAAATGAAATTGCAAAATTAAAATGAAAGCTAGAAATGTCTAATCTGAGCTTGCTGAAATGAAATTGCAGAATTGAAATGAAAGTAGGAAATGCCTAATCTATGATTGTTGAAATCAAATTGCTAAACTAAAATTGCAGAATTGAAATGAAACAACTACCCTACTTTTGTTGAAATAAACTACTTAGCAGAATGTTGCAGTACAGAATAGAAGAAAAGCAGTAATCACAAAATACTTCGATGCTTCCCCGGCAAAGGCGCCAAAAAGAATGGTGGGCTCCAGTATTGCAGCAATCATGTTGCAACTCCTGGGGCTTCCTTCTTTACTTTTATCAACCCGGTAGTTCATAACAAACTTGGAAGTGATGGTGTTGTATGCACAAGTACTAGCTCTTACTACAAGCTATCACTTGATCAGCTGGCGCAAGTTTGCTAGGAGCTTAAGCCAAATTCTATGAGTTCTCAAAATAATCTCTAATTATGATGGAAGGAAACTAACTCTACAAGGGCTATTCTACTTGTAGAAAAAGAATGAAAACTTGAAATGAAATGCAAACCCTAGCAAACCCTAGTTTACCCACTAACCCTACTTTTGCAAGAAAAGAGATAGAAACTAATGAAATGAGGGACATTGGCTCTTGAAAAGGTAAATTGAATTTATTCAAGCTACTTTTGAAAAGTAATGAGAAGAAAACATTTTTTTGTACTTTTGAGTGTTTTTATGTGAAATTATTATGCTTGTGTTTTATCTGGTTGTGACTGTGTAGAGGATTGGTGGCAAAGGAAGATGGAGTTTTCTTTTTTAGAGGGTGAAGAAGGTGTGAAGAGGTCCTAAGAAGCTCCTAGTACCCTTCTATAGACTTTCATTGCAATCAGACTTCGAAAAATCATTCACAGGAAATTCTACAAGAGGTTGTAGGGGATCTATAGGAGGTTCTATAGGAGGATCTACAAGAGGCCGAAAGTTGTTTTTTAGGGTTTTGAAGGTGGAAAAATGATGGGTAAGGGGAAATGCAGGGTGGATGAAGGTTTTGAGGCATCTAGAAGTTGTCAAGGAAGATCAGGGATGAACGTGATGGTTGGATTTTTTCAAATGGCAAAAAAGCAACTTTATGGAAAAAACGCAGAAATTAGGCAGATTGAAAAAATGTTGTGAATGAGTTGGGAAATATAGGAGAAGTGAGTTGGTGCTAGATGTTTCATTAAGGGACAGTGAGCTGATACTTTTTGCAAGAGATCTGCAAATTCACTTATCAAAACATGACCAAAGAAAGAACTAAAAATAGAGTTTTGTCTAGCTTGACCTAATTTCTGATCTACAAATAGAAAAATTTTGAACAGTACATTATGAACAGAAGAGCATGTCAGAGGAATATGGAAAAAGAATATGAAATGTTCTAATAAAGTGAAGCTAAACTAATATCAACTTTTCCAAATCAAGTTATCACACTAGTAGTTGCACGGAAGAGCAAAAACCGTGCTTTTGGTGGCAACAACAGTGTCTTGACCTCAAATCATAGTCCCAAGAAGGGAGAAAGGAGATGAGGGAATGTTGTGTCATTTTTGGATCTTATTTTGTCACTGCAGCAACTTACTTAAGCAACTTGAAACAAAAACAACTATACTAACCACCAAAAGCAACCTAATCTAACAAAGTAAAATGAATCTATACAACAGAAATTAACTCATGAATTGAAACAAAAGAATATAAGTGCACAAAGGAGGTGCTAGGAAGCTTGGGTTGTGCCGTAACCCAAGAGCTTCAGCCCTCTAAAAGAGATCAGTGCTGGCTCAAAAATTGTATCATCTTTATTTATCAAAAAATAGCAGTTACGTCATATAAACTGTTCTAAAAAAGAACTCAAAAATAAGGTGACCAATGTGCTACACAAAAGTGCAAAAATATACTAAGAAGTAGCTAACCTAATGAGGCTTGAAGCCCTATTATTTATACAAATGGGGACTTCCAACGGTCCTTCTAAAATGAAGGAACTTGGCCTCCTAGAACTGAAGATAAACAATAGTGCTACTTGACTTGCTTGACTGCCCCTTGGAATCATCAATGTGGGCCTTTGTGCTCCAAGTTACTGATGGGGGATTTGAGGAGAGGGGTCATTAATGAAGGAGATGAACCCCCTACAAGTCCTCTTCCCTATTTTCCTTGAGTTTGGCTGCCATTTGCTCATTAATTCCTTGTCTTTGTCCAAAATTGTCCAAAAAATCTGCATAAAACATACATTAGACTACATGGCAAAGTGACTAACCCAATTCACTCTATTAGCATAAATATATTCAAAAACATGCAACAAACTAATGATAATGGTGGATTAAGTTGAAATAAGAGGCAAAATGAGCCCATATAGTTACCCATTTCTGGGGCTCATCGCTGTGATTGCTGATAATTTTGGTACGGAGCACGTTGAGTTTGCCCTTGGGGTTGTTGAAGTACTTGGAGACTGTATTGTGGCTAAGCTTGAAACTGCGCTTGAGACCTAGCATTCATTTGATAAACAGGTCAGGTTTGAAATCCAACTTGAGTTTGGAGACCGGGTTGAGTCTGGAGTCCAGCCTGAGTCTGGAAACAGGGTGGGGCTTGAGAAATAGTTAGCATTTGAATGCCTGACTGATTGAGAGATGTATTGATTTGATCAAACTCATGTCCTTGTTGAAACTGGGGTTGGCCCAACTGGCTAGAATGTTGGCCTTGTTGGTATTGAGGTTGACCTATTTGCCGAAAAGGTTGAACTTGCTAGGTAATAGGTTGACCTTGCTGAAACTAAGGCTGGCCCATTTGACCAAAGGGCTGACTTGGCTAGACACTAGGCTAGCCTTGTTGGATCTAAGGCTGGCCCATTTGACCAGAGGGTTGACTGTACTAGAGAGTGGGATGGCATTGCTAGACCTGAGGCTGTCTTGCTTGACCAGAAGGTTGACCTTGCTGGGCAATAGGTTGGCCTGGTTGAAACATAGGTTGACCTAGCTGCCTAGAAGGCTGACCTTGCTGGGCAAACGGTTGGCCTACCTGGAATTGACGCTAACCTGGTTGACCATAAGGTTTCCCTAGATAACCAAAAGAGGAACCTGAAAGGGCCGAAGGTTGTCCCTGTAAGGGTTGTCCTTGTAGGCTTGAAGGTTTCCCTTCATATGGTTGCCCTTGAAAATTGGAAGGTTTCCCTTGTAAAAGTTGGCCTTGCAGACCATGGTAGGTAGTATGAGACTAGGCAACCAATAGTGGAATGAAAATTTCAACTATAGGTTCCAAAGGGAGGGACCTAGTGTGATAAATATGAGCCCCTCAAGGATCATAATAGTGCAATGGGTTATGCAGATAGGATGGTGGTTGGGAGCACAGAGGGTTATGATTCAGGTTTTGAAGAGCAAATATGTATATCTCATATGACCACCCTGCCAGAATGGAACTGGAAGAAACGGGGAGATATTACTTGTAGGGTTAACGACTCCGAACGCCGAGGATGAAGGACCATTGCTAGTGGGTTCAATAGAAGGCCCGGTAACAGTGGTAACCACCAAGGATGCAATAACAACACTAATAGCAGGAGCTATAGAGGCCACACAAATAGTAGCCATTGATGGAACAGACATGACAGATACATTGTGAATCTTAGGTATGAAAGGCCCTGAGGTCGGAGTTATAGCACGAGACCACATAGAACATTGATTTAGAGACATGGAACTGATGATGTCCAACAAGGAACGATAGTGCAATGGTAATTGCACACTAAGGGGAGTGCTAAAAGGGAAACCCTCTGAGGGAAGAGGAATTTCTCTACTTGACACAAGCTTCTCTTCACTGGTAATGGGGCTCGTCTCATCCATTTCGGAAGAAGACATTGTAACCGAAACACTAGGGGGAGTAAATGGGAAGCCTTATTTTGAAGGTTCCCAAAGAAGATTCCAATTGATATCAAAAGGCTCCCCTCCTAGAGCTTGAGAGTCAAGAGGTTGAACACCTAGGACAATGGGAAGGGTACCACCAACATTCGATACTTTAGAAGAGACAGGGAATGCGGAGTCTTCATCGCTTGGTAAAGAGGACGAGGCAGTGAGTCTGCCAGGATGGCCTAAACTCAAAATATGAGAAAAAGAGACAATTGAGTAGGGTTGTGACTCTATGCGAACCAAGAACATGACCAAGATTAACAGGTGAAATGTGAGCGTGGACAAATAAATTTTATGACATAGGAACAAAACTTAACGTTCTCATGTTTAAAGAGTCGAGAAAAAGGACAAAAGATGACTCTAGTCACCTTTGAATGTTTAATGAGCTTGTAAGGACAAGTGCTCAAGTGATCCTTTTAATTTAAAGATTCAAAAAGGAATGAAAGTGACTTCTCTATAGTACTAGACAAGAGGTTTATCAGACAAATTGTAAAACTGCATATACACCTTGGTGATCAAATGAAAGAGAAATGACCAAGGACTTTCTGTATGGTAGTCAATATTTCCAAATTCTATGTTCGGTGTGTTACGATTCATGAGGTGGTAGACTTAGCTTCCTATGGATAATAGGATGATAACCTAGTGGGGTCTCCCAATATATACTTGACAGCATGGCGAGCACAAATCCATACTAGTACCTATTAGATCAAAAAAGGAGGAATCCCTCAACCTTAGTGAAAACAATAGCAACTAGGTTTAACAATGCCGGAACATGTCTCTAGCCTAGACCTCTAGATAAGTGGGTGTTAGGTTCCAATGCATTTTTAAGTTCATTCAATAGATTTTAACAATTGATCTTGAATTAAGTCTCAGTTTCAAGGCCCTACCAAATGTGTTCCAACAATTCCTAGGATGCAACTACAATGAGTAGAAAACCATTCCTTTCGATGAAAAACTACCTAAATGAGGGTAAGGAGTTCATTTCCAAGCGAACAAAAGCAATAACAAGCAATGGAAGAACAACAGTGCATGTAAGCAATCCAATCACTAGGAAACATGATGCATCAATCTTGCTTGTCTCGCAACTACTTATGACGGAAAATGAAAGATTTGAACTTTGCCTTTTAATTTCTCAATCATGAAGAATCCACTAATGCAAAATGCTTTGATTTTCACATACTATATGAGTGAAATAATTTTTTTTTTTTGGATTTAATCACAAACAAGCAAATGCAAGCCTGACCAATCAAAACAAATGTAATATATGTTTCAATAGTGAATGGAAATCAAATCAACACATGAAACTAGTTCGATGACCAATCACTACAAACCAATCAGAAAGAAAGGACAAGTAGTAAGGGAACAACTTCAAACAAGTCAATAAGATGGTTGTAGATGTAGTTCAAAATCTTGGAAGGAAAAGCAGCTCAAACAAGTGACTTCTTGATGAGATTGCAAAAGACTTAGGTCACATAGCCCGAAAAACCCAAAACTCATATAAACGGAACCATGAAGGATATACCTTAGCAAACACAATCACAAGAAGCATGATAAGATGTAAGAGACAACAGAGGACAAGCTACACTCGCATATTTATGAGGTAGAGTTGTGAAAAGAAACCCTACAGGGATCGTCACAAGGGTTAGACTAGAAACTTGAGACAAAAGCCAAATTATTGCAAGCATGAATTTAGCAATTAAGTGACGTCATCACAAGAGTACACCTGTCTTTGGCAACGGTATGATTTTAGGAATATTTCCAGCTGTATGAAGGGATATCTGCGATGTATAGCTTGGTCAAAGAGGATAGGGGCAATTCGTCGCAAATGTTAGGAACTAAACAACGATGATCTAAACAGATAAGGAAAATAAGGAAAAAACCAATGAAAGACACCAAGCTTATCACTCAAATAGTGAGGTGGACTACCAAAGCTACTCAAGTGATCTAAGACATAGATGGTTCAGTCCCAAAGAAGGAGACACTATTTAATTCAATTAAAAACAAATCAAGAGTGAAGCAAGAGATAGCACACAAAGGACTCCCCAGTGGAGTCACCAACTTGTGATGTAGGTAAAGTTCTCTCTTCAGACCAGAGGCAATCCCTCTAGCCCTAGAGTGGGTCTAGTCACAGCAAAACAAATACAACAGTTAATTCCTTAAGTAGTCATCATTGAAAGAGCCTACCTTATGCCGGTGTTCAATGCAATCTTCGTTACACTGCTGCAGTTATCGTTTCCTTCTCCTTGATGAGTAGTTCACCTGAAACAACATAAGAGAACAATGAGACACATAATAAAGCACAACAATGAACTATTCACTTACAGAATCAAGGAACCATAAGATATCAAATATATTTCATACATGATATAGTGAGTAACCATTGATTGTATTAATATGAGCAAAAGTAAAGCTTACAACCATGCTTTGATGTCGCAAGCTTCCTTGAAGAGTCCAATCAGTGTGTCTCTGTCATCATTCACTCTCCAAGGTCTCCCAAAGAGGATGTTAACTCTCTCTCTCTATCACCCAAAAGCACTAGTATAAGGCTAAGGCAATCACGCTAACAATCCACAACCAATTGCTAGACTATCAACAATTCACACTGCAAACAAACAATCCAACACTAAGAACAAGCTAATTTTCTCACTACCAAAAACTAGCTGATCATAACAATGGAGGATGCTTTTATAAGAGGAGGAGCCTCCATAAATGAGGGAGAGGGAGCTTATCTTCATAGGAGGTTACTCAAAAGGTGGAACTACCATCTCAAAGGAGGAAAGGCAAACTTCCTTAACCCAACAACCAGTTCCAGAACCACCCAGAAGCATTCTGTTTGAACTAATTTTCCATATCTAGGTCATCACGAATCAAACACTAAGACTCAGAGAAAACATTGCAAGGACACAGTGTATTCAGAGTTATCATCGTAAGAAAGATACTAATGACTTGTGACGATCCCTAAAATCTGACCATTGCAAAGAACATATGTACTCTTGTGATGGTGTCGCAAGGTCCTGGTTCACTTTGGTTCATCATCGCAGATAGAATACTGGTGTCCTGCAATGATCTTGAAACATAGGAAAAATGGGTCAACTTCAGGATTAATGAGAATGGTTGATCTGCTTGAGTGATGTGGAAGGTATGGACACATATTTTGATGTATGACACAGAACATATGCCATTCAGGGACTGGCTCTACATGGGATTAGGGGATGACAAAATACTATGTAACACTTAGGTCAAGGCCTTGGAGATCGTGATGAGACTACACAAGACCCTGATATAGGATCCCAACTTGGTAGTTCAGCATATTCACGTGCAGTTGGAAAACTTGTGCCTCGAGATGCAGAGTCTGAAACATGAAAGGATAGCCTGCCCAGAGATGCACGACGAAGTATGGTGTGTTAAATGTAAAGGTCAGGGTCATGACAATACCACTACCCATTGTTCGTGAATTACCTCATGGGAAGAGGACCAATGCCCTTAATACCAGAGGCACAAGTAGTACCTAGCATGATACCTGCATTATGATGCGCAATTTGTCAAATAGGGGGAAAACATGCTACAAACAACTGCCATCTGTTGCAGAAGTACACACAAAATTCACAGCAGTTGTTCTGTAATTTTTGTAGATCAGTGGGACATGATGAGTGCACCTGTAGCAGTTATGATTTGATGATGGATACGACTCCCACCTATAGAGTTTAGGCTGAAACATAGCCTATTGACCAGAATGAAGTGATGATGCGAATCAGATTTCAGGGGCGTAGACAAGGCCAAGGTGGAGGACCTAGAAGAGGTCACAGACAGCTAATATGTTACAATTACGGAGGGCGAAGACACTATGCCCAATATTTTATGAATCCAACGTGTCCCTCATGATTTTATTATACATTGTTTGACCATGATACGAAGGATTGTCCCACACTAATAGTGAGGCTGTTCGATAAGGGAGCACTCCAACCTCCACCAACTCGAGACCTGTAAATGATGAGGTTTGAGCTGCGTGAGGAGGACACTAATGTGAATATTTTGTTCCAAAGTGGAATTACGATAGGGGATGACAAAGGAAAGTAGCCTAAAGAGAGTACTTGGGTTCGTAAGGCTCCGATAAAAGAACCAGAGTTTGATTTGGAGCATGCTAAGGAAACCTTCATGGAAGCCAAGAAGAGCTTCGCTAATGCCTCGACTTCAGGAAGCAAAGCGAAAACGGAGCCGGAAATCAACCCATCGATGCTCATGACATTTCTGGAAACATGCATGAAGTTGTTGCGTGACAGCAATGCTCTAAAGGGGCTGTAGGAACTCATAAATAGATGTGTTGGGATCGTGCCAGGAGAACCGCGCGTAGTATGGAAGATCAGAAAGCATGCGACGAGGATAGGAAGGGAGATGAGATTAACAAGAGAGATTGGGGAATAAGAGATGGACCAAGTGATTCTAGACCAAGGATCGAATGCAAAAATTCTACTGAAGCAAACATGGGAGCACATGAGAGGGCCTACACTGAAATGGTCTCCTATCCAACTGCGAATGATGAACCAGCAAAAGATCCTACTGTCATGCGCAAAGAGTTATTTTGCTGACAAAACTAACCTACCTGAAGTCCAACGCTCGTTGTAGCAGTCTAGTCTCGCCGATCCAGATGAGCTCCTCCTTCACTTTGAAACCTACATACACTAACAATCAAACGATTACAAAACACCTGAATATTCCATAAAACAAAACATATCCAACATATAGACCAAGGAGTATATGAAACAATTCATTAACAACAAATCATTGAGAAGAATGGACTTATTTGTATTAAGGAAACAAAAAAGAAACCATTACAACCTGAGCCTTGGTGTTGTGCAAGTTCCTCCCAGGGTCCAGCAAGAGTTTTCCTCTACTTTGACAAGCTCACCCACTTCCAAATGAACAAGAAGGATGGTAATCTCTCCTCACAAGCTTCTACAAGGAAGTCCTAATTCCAGCAGCATCTACCCCTTTGGAACGTTCAGCTTTCAACCCTCCCCTCCTCTGGCCCAATGCCTGTATTTATAGTATTCTAGAGAAGGTTATTCAGTTCCAACATCAATGGGATACTCCCTCTTTTGGATGGGGTAGCTCCTCTCTTGATGGGATAAGCTCCTCTATCATAGGGGTGCATGAACCATCTGGAGGCGCTCAATACACGTCAAAACTCTTCTAGAAGGCTCTAGAAGTGACCACAAGT
>APFE031656907.1:106087-127308 GCA_000404065.3 Pinus taeda | reverse complement strand
AATTTTCTGCTGCAAGGACTCCTCAACAAAATGGAGTAGTGGAAAGGATGAACAGAACGGTTCAACAAATGGCTCGTGCTATGCTTGATGAATCTGGAACTCCCACAACCTTCTGGGGTGAAGCCACATTTGTTGGAGTTACTAATCTTAACAAGACAAACGTCCGGGTAAATAGCACTCAGACTCCCATGAACTTTGGTATGGTAAGACTCCCACGCTAAAATACTTCAAAATTTTTGGAAGCAAATGCTACATTAAAAGGACTGATGAAAATCTTGGCAAGTTTGAACCTAGAGCAGATGAAGGCATTCTCCTTGGATACTCTCCCCACAACAAAGCATATAAGTATTACAATAAAAGACTTGGAAAAATTATTTAAATTATTGATGTAGTGGTTGATGAAGAAGGAAATACCCCTAGGCAGGAAAGATCTGAATTTTTCGAAGATGATGAGGACTATCCTTCAACGTCAAATCAGATTCATGATGAAGAAGAAACCCATGAGGCACTAGAAGAACAAATAAGAATAGAAGAAAAGACTCCATCCAGATACGTTCAGAAGAATCATCCAGGATCTCAAATTTTGGGCAGAAGGAGGCAGGTGTACAAACAAGGAGAACCATTTCAGAAGCTTCAAGCTATCTATCATTGCTCTCCTCCACCGAACCACAAAACATAAGAGAGGCATGCAAAGATGAATGTTGGGTCAAGGCCATGGAGGAAGAACTTGAACAGATTGAAAGGAATAACACTTGGGAGTTGGTTCCTAGACCAAAAGATAAGAATATCATAGGGACAAAATGGATTTTCAAAAATAAGCTGAATGAAAATGGAGATGTGATTAGAAACAAGGCAAGACTTGTTTGTAAAGGGTATGCACAACAAGAAGGCATAGACTTTGAAGAAACTTTTGCACCAATTTCTAGACTTGTGGCTATAAGAATGTTCCTTGCTCTCTCTAGCTTTCAAAAGTTCAAAGTATTTCAGATGGATGTAAAATCTGCTTTTCTGAATGGAGACTTGAATGAAGAAGTGTACATTGAGCAACCAGATGGGTTTATCCTTGGAAATGATCCAAATCTTGTATGCAGACTCAAAAAGGCTCTCTATGGCCTTAAACAGGCTCCAAGGGCTTGGTATTATCAGTTGGATAAGTACCTTCATCAACAAGGTTTTGTAAAAGGATCAACATATAGCAATCTATATGTAAAAATTGACAATGATAAGTTGCTAATACTTGTTGTATATGTTGATGATATCATTTTTGGTAGCAATAAGGAAGACATGAGTCAAAAATTTGCCTTGATGATGCAAAAGGAGTTTGAAATGTCCATGCTTGGTGAACTCACATATTTTCTCGGTTTACAAGTCCAACAAAACAAAGACGACATTTTTCTATCACAAACCAAGTATCTCAAGCAAATCTTGAAGAAATATGGGATGGAGGATTTGAAGCCAGTATGCACCCCTACGGTAATAGGATGCAGCCTCAGCGCAAATGATGAATCGGCAACAGTACACCAACCAACCTATAGATCCATGATTGGTAATCTGCTCTATCTAAGAGGTACTCCACCTGACATTATGCATGCCGTGGGAATAGTTGGGAGATTTCAGGAAAACCCAAAGGAAACTCATCTTCAAGCAGTCAAGAGAATTTCCAAGTATCTTCAAGGAACTCAAAACTATGGGTTATGGTATCCCAGAGGTAAAGATCTCACACTTCATGAATATACAGATGCAGTTTGGGCAGGTAGTGTGGATGACAGAAAAAGCACTAGTGGAGGTGCATTCTTCATGGGTCCTAGATTAGTATCATGGTTCAGCAAGAAACAGAGTTCAATTGCATTATCTACGGCTAAAGCAGAATATGTAGCTGCTGCATCTTGCTGCACACAACTCCTTTGGATGATGCAAACATTG
Source organism: Pinus taeda (assembly GCA_000404065.3). Taxonomy (NCBI): domain Eukaryota; kingdom Viridiplantae; phylum Streptophyta; class Pinopsida; order Pinales; family Pinaceae; genus Pinus; species Pinus taeda. The sequence goes on along the minus strand of APFE031656907.1, from coordinate 125,385 downwards.
CAAGACATGCAAATCACTTGTACTCCACCTATTTCCATTTTATGTGATAATACAAGTGCAATCAGCATTTCAAAGAATCCCGTCATGCATTCGAAGACTAAGCACATACCTATCAAGTATCATTTTCTCCAGGAACAAGTGCTTGAACAAAAGGTTGAATTGGAGTATGTTCCCTCTAAGGAACAAGTTGCTGAAATACTCACCAAACCACTGCCCAGGGAGACATTTGAATACCTCAGACAGAAGCTAGGGGTAGTTGATGCAGCATCCTGCTGTTGAATTTTGTCTGTTTCAGAGAAAAGTGGTTGTATGCGAGTTGAATGAGGAGGATCCGCGTACATACATCGGTTCATTAAGGTACAGTCACATATATGTTGGTTTGAAGAAAAGCAGTAGGGCCAGGCTCAGTATGAAAAGCGTCTGATGTGGGTTTGACATAGACCACCTGGCACAGGTTCAGGGGGAGCATATATTCTTCTAATAATGCATTGTTGGCATTATCTTAGAAAAACTTGGTTCAAATTCACAGTTGGTTTGATTTCAGATGGAACAGGTGCAGAAAAAGAACATGGGTGCTAGTCTGAATAATGATTGACAAATGTTGCTGATGATTGTTGTTGATAACTATCAGAGTCTTGCTGTAGATGTTGTGTCTCTATGTCTTATATTTCTTTATCAAGGTCATGTAACGGCCTGTTTTTGGTTTCCCCACTATGCCTAGGATGAATGATGTAATGTACTTATTTTTCATGTGTAAACTTCTGATGTAACCCTTGGTTGGGAGATGGATGCATGTATGAGTCTCTGGTGATAGGAAGGTCTTTTATAATGTATAAAGTCATGTGCCTTATGCAGATCATCTTATTGCAGACCTTGCCTACAGTCAGGGGGAGCTTAGACAACACAGCAGAGCAGAAGATTCAGCATGTATTCAGGGGGAGCATAACCCTTTGCCCTTGATGTCAAAGGGGGAGAATGTTTTGAGTGACTTGGGGTTGCCATCAAGTCAAAAGGGGGAGATTATTGGCATTATGGCACAGGTTTGGCACTATGGCACAGGTGTTTTCCTTGATGGCAACTCACTCAAATGGCAGATCACAGCGCAGGGCTCTTAGAATGAAAGAAAAAGAGGTATACGCAGGTTCCTCGTATCAAAGTCACGTATACACGTAGGTGTACCGATCAGAAGGCACATATATGTATGCACACACTTTTATGCAAAGAAACGCGCGTACATGTGGGAAAACTTATGGTTGGTCCATGGTATTTAGTCCGACATATTTTGAACCTATGGTTTTGGTCCTTGGTATTGCATTTAAAGTATTAAATCCAGATATTGGGTCCCTGGTATTGGATCTCAATGGTTTTGGACCATGGTATGAGTAAGGCCTAAGTCTATATAAAGGAAAGGAGATCATTTGGCAAGGATCATCTGATGTATTGAATATCTGAAGACGTGCAAGTGATTGGTTTGTGTGGCTGGATCCGAATCAAGGAGGAACCTGAGCATTACAAGATAGATAAGTTCTATTGATGGGTCGAGATCTCAAGGTTTGATTAGTAGTATCTTTGTGTGTTTTGATCTGTTATAATCGGCGTATAATTAGATCTATAAATCTGTTAATTTGAGTATAACTGAAGTTTGATTAAGTGAAAAGGGTGAATTGTCTTTTATAGATCTATACGCAGGTTTGGCTCAGCAAAGGCGCGTATGCACGCAGGTTCAGCAAGAGAAGAAAGCGTATACGCTGGTTGACCTTGATTCAACTGCGTATGTACACAGGTTTATCCATAGTGAAGTAGCGTACGTCTCTTGAAATATGATTTAGTTGCTTCTGTGTATTACTGCAGTATTCTAGGTTCAACATTGGTGTCTGGTTACTGGTATTGTTTTCTGGTTACAACATTCTGAGAAGTTATTGTTTGATTCAGTAGTTGTTTTGAAAAGGAGATTGGTTGATGCACATATACTTGAGGTTTGTTTTATGTTCATGGATCCAGTCTGAAAATTTATGAAACGTGGTCCCTGGAAGAAAAGAGAAGGTTGTAGCCTTCTGTAGGTCAGCACCTACGTACTAGTATCTCAGCTAGTACAAGAGCTAAGGGGGTTGTAGCTCCCTTCCAAGAGAAGCTGAAGAATGAGAGAGGGTTGTATCTCTCTGCAGGTTGCAGCCTGCGTACTGGTAAAGGACTGCACCAGTACAAAATCATTGTAAAAAGAAGTTTCTAATTGAAAAAGATAGAGAAAAATTGCAGCAGGTGGTTTTCCCCACATTGGGTTTCCACCTTATATCTTGTGTTCTTGTGTGTGACTCTCTGCATTAATTTTCCTGTTCCTGGTTATTGTTTCTAAGGTTCTGACACACAAATTTAAAATCAACATCTGAAGAATATTTAAATTACAAGTCTGTAAGTTATACGCTGTTTTCTTCACTGAAGTTGCGTATATACGCTGTTTTATCTAACTAAAGTAGCGTATACAAATCTGTGAAAGAATTGAAAAGAATTGTCTTGATAATATTGATTCACCCCCCTCTCAGTATTATTTCCAACAAGAAGACCAGGTTTGGACAGAGTTTTGGATATCCGTGGCTTTGTTGCTGCATACTAGGCTGGAGATCTGGATTAGAGGAGATCTACAAGTAGGTATGTGTTTAACCTATTTGGAGGCACAGTGAGTTGGATGAGTAAGAAAAAATTTGTAGTGACATTATCAACTATAGAGGTAGAATACATAGCAACCACTCATGCAAGCAAGGAAGTAGTTTGGTTGCAGAGATTGTGTTCAAGTATGGGGTTAGTACAAGGAGCTATAAGGATAGACTGTGACAGCCAAAGTGCAATTTACTTGGCAAAGAACCCTGCTTATCATTCAAAGACAAAGCACATTGATGTTCAATATCACTTTGTGAGGGATATGATAGAATACAAAGGTGTTGCTGGTAAAGGTGGACACTTTGAAGAATACTGCAGATGCATTGACAAAATCTGTGAGCTCTAAGAAGTTATCTTGGTGTAGAGAAACAATGGCATTTTAAGGCTGGATAAATGACTAAGATCTCTTGTGGCCCTCTATGGAAAGAAAACAACAAGTGGGAGAATGTTGGGTTGTGTTATATTCTTTCCATGACTAGCCTACGTAGTCAGTTGGGGGGTTAGGGGGGGGACAGGTGGGAAAGGGGGGACAAAGCCCCTCTTTCGTTGCGCCGATTGCGCAGCGAAGGGGTTTGAGGGGGGTGGGTAGCCCCCTTCTATGGGGTTCAGGGCAGCGCCCCAGGGAAATTTTTTGGACCCTATATTAGGTTGGATGGACCTACCTATGGTTTTGTGCATGGTTTTTCACTCATGGTTTTGGACGGATGGTTTTCGGTCCATGGTTTTGGATGTGATGCTTTTCGGTCCATGGTATTGGATGATTCAAAATGTATAAATATGTATTGTAACATTGAAAGGAACATAATGAAAAATCAAAATGGTAGTCTCGGTTATGGTATCCAGGAAAAAATATCTATGTATATGTGTTTTATGTGTTATTCTCTTGCATTGTTTATTTTCTGTGTTTTAGAATTCGTATGAAGGTAATTTCTGTACGATGTTAAAACCTACATGTTTTTTCATATCTTTTTGGTTCACCAAAATCAGTAAGCAATACATAATATAATTCAAGAGAGTATCGTTCATGGGGTTTACTTATCCTTGCAGATCTTCTAAGTCCACTTTTAGGTGTTTGATGTGCTTCTTGCTATTGTGGTTGCTGATCATTATATTTTTCAGGCACCTTTATTTTTCTTGTGATCTCATCAAGCACTGTCTATTATTTGTTTTCCTTTTCTTGTTTCTTTCCCTCCATCTGATCCTTATATAAGAACTTTTCATTGAATATGACATCTCTTCTTCTAATGATTTTATGATTTTCATAATCATATAAGCAATAACCAAAAACATTAACACCATATCCAATAAAGGTACATTTATTTGATTTTTCCTCAATCTTTGCTCTATTTTCTTTATTAATGTGGACAAAGCCTTCACAACCAAAAGAAACCATTAAGGACTTCAACTCATGTTTCAATAAGTTATTGAATAAAATACTTGCGGCATCCAAGCCTAGCGAGGAGGTTTGAAATGAATGGTACATTTCTACTCTACCTTCAAACACAACCATATTCATTGATAGAGTTACCAAACCAACATTAGTAGAAAATATGAAAGAAGCTATAGTTGTTGAAAATTATATCTTGGCCATAGAAAAGAAAAATGCATTAGAGGAAAGAAAATCCAAGAAAGTAACTTTTAGATATGAATCAAAGAAGAAAGTAACCAAATATCCATATGACATGGAAGGGCTATAAAAAGTTCTTAAAACTATGCCCAATGAAATGGTAGAGATTAAAAAGAAGGTAGCTAAAACTTCATCGAAAAAACCATTTAGGAATTTTAAAAGAAATTAGCCAACTGATCCTAAACCCCGAAATTCTATATCAAATGCAAAATCTGATTTAGATGATGATGAAGAAGAATATACTATTTTATCAGCTGAAGAAACAGAGGAAGAAGAAATAGTTGAATGTCATGGAATGTGGGATTTTATTCTACCCAACTCTGATAACGAAAGTGAATAGGAAGCCCTACTAGTAAACACCAAAAGTAAGAGTATCATATAACCTAATTAGTCAAATCAAAAGAAGAAAAACTCAAATCTTGTTGATAAAGAGACAACTCCTGCAAAGAAAACTCCAATTTCATCTCCCCAAACAAAACCATCTTCATCCAATCCTCCATCATCATAAAAAACTCTAGTAGTTACATATTCTATGGATTATAACATAGTTGAAGATATGAAGAAGACTGGAGAAAACATTTCTTTGCATGAACTTAGCAAGCTCAAACATCAACAAAAGTTGTTACTTAAGGAATTAAATGCAGTACCTTCTTCTCCTCTTCCAACTAATGTATTATCCAAGGCTGCCAGAGGAGCGGGTAGGCCACCATATGATAAGGTAGATTCTACCGATGCCATTTTAATTGGAGATAGATCAAATTCTCATACCCCTCAGTTTCTTTTAACTTATGAGATATACAATAGAAATTTGCATAACTCCTTGATTGATTCAAGGGCTTCATCAAATATAATTCCAGCATCAGTTTTCTCCAATTTAAATAATGAACCCCATAATTCTGCAGTTCATATTGTCCAATTAGATCAAGCTAAGGTTCAAGTTTTATGAGAAATAAATTAAGTTATTATTAGATTATCTGCTATTATTAGATTATCTGCTAATCTAAGGGTTGTTGGAATAATTGACATATTGATTGTTGACATCCCTGAGTTTTATGGTTTAATTCTTAGCAGAGATTGGTCTGAAAAACTTCATGGTTATATTTGAATATATTGGTCTCACATGTGGCTTCGTTATAATGGGAAGCTAAATCAAATCAAAATTGACCGTGAAAAACACTTTACTCACACAGTAACAGAATTTGAAGAAGATATTGAACCAGACGCCTTCAATAATAATATTCTTGGAAACTATTTGGCTGAATCATTTTTTGGGAACTGCAATGCTCAGCAATCACCTTTTTCAGTTCGTAATGTCACATCGCAAGTTGAGAATTTCTCACAGATTGATACTTCTAAATGTGTTAATATTGTAGTTAAACTTATAGATAAACCTATAGATAAGCCTTTATTTTGGTCCTTGGATTTTGATGGATCTAAATCTAATGACGGTGTAGGAGCAGGATGTATTTCAGTCAATCTTGAAGGAGAAAAGACAATGTTATCATGCAGGTTAGAATTTGAGTGTACCAATAATACTACATAATATGAAGCATTGGTTCAAGGTCTATATAAAGAAATAGGTTTGAATGTCCAATATCTGAAAGTATTTGGTGATTCTGAAATTGTCATTAAACAAGTGAGAAATACTATTCACTATCTTTTGGGACATCTGAAACATTATCAATCACTTGTTCAAGATCTTATATCTCATTTTCTAGCATTTGATATCTCTCCTATTCTCAAATCACATAATGCAGCAGCAGATCTCCTAGCTAATGTAGCTTCTAAGCTCCTTCCATCTGAGGATTATAGTCCAGATAGATTTTCTATTCAGTTAATTTTTAGACCATCCATCCCAGATAATGCCACCAACTGGCGTGTGTTCAATCATGATGAGGATATCTTAAATTTCTTGACATCTGAAGGATATTATGATGACCAAATCATCGAAGAAAGCAATCATGATCTTCAATTAAAGCAGAAACTCAATGAAAATCCTAGTCCTAAATCTGTGGTTAAGTTGGAAGATATTTATGATATTAAGGATAGATTCAAAAAGGTAGCCCATGGGGCTTTGGATTGGTGGTGAATGGGTGCATTGTTAAGGCACTCCATGTGATAGGTCACTAGTTCAAATCCCCCATGGGTCTTACCTACCAAAAAAAAAGGATAGATTCAAAAAGGTCACTAATTCAAAGCTTCAAAGTTCAAATTTAAGGTTTGAATTAGTAAACATTGGTACCGATGCCAAACCACAAAATGTCAATCTAGGACTTGGACTTTCACATGAAGAAATAGTTTCTTTCATCCAAATATTGAAAAAATATAAAAATGTTTTTGCTTGGAATTATGAGGATCTGAAGAGTTATGATACCTTTATTATTCAACATACAATTCCAATGAATTATGATGAGAAGCCTGTACAATAGAAATTAAGGAAAATTCACCCTAATATTGACAGTCAAATCAAAGCAGAGTTGAATAAACTCCTTAAAGCCAAAATAAATTTTCCTGTTAGACATTCGAAATGGGTCTCAAAATTGGTACCTGTTAGGAAAAAGAACGACAATATTAGAATTTGCATAGATTTAGAAATCTCAACAAAGCATGTCAAAAGGATAATTTCCTATTATCAACAATGGAGCAGATACTACAATTAGTAGTTGGCTCAAAATTAATGTCTTTTCTTGATGGTTTTTTAGGATATAATCAGATCTTGGTACATCCAGATGATAGATTAAAGACTACATTCAGAACCAAATGGGGAACATACGCTTATCAGAAAATGCCTTTTGGTTTGATAAATGCTGGAGCTACTTTCCAATGAGCCATGGATATAGATTTCAAATGTTTGATCAATAAAATGGTTGTTGTTTACTTGGATGACATAACTGTCTATTCTAAGAAAAAGAGCAACCATTTGCATGATTTAAAGCAAATCTTTGAACATTGAAAAATGTATGGGATCTCCCTAAATCCTAACAAATCATTCTTTTCTCTTAATGAAGGTAAACTCTTAGGGTTTATTGTATCCAAAAATGGCATATACATTGATCCTGATAGGATAAAGGATATTTCTGATATCCCTTTACCACATAATAAGAAATCTATGCAATCATTCTTGGGACAGATAAATTTTGTAAAAAGATTTGTTCCTAATTTTTCTCATATTGTTCTACCCTTGCAATCCATGATTAAGAAAAATTTAGTCTTCAAATGGGGACATAACGAAAGAGAAGCTTTTGACTCAATAAAATAAGCAATCATTAATTCTCCTGCAATGAATACTCTGAATTTTTCTAGCATTTTATTTTGTATACTTTGGCTACTCAATCATCTTATGTTGTTGTTTTACACAAATCAATGATCAGCATGTGGAAGCACCCATATCTTTCTTTAATTCCAATTGGCAGGGTGTTGAGCTTAATTATTCAGAAGTTGAGAAACAAACATTCGTTGTATTTAAGTTTGTTAAACATTTTAGACCTTTTCTCCTGAAAACACATACAAAAGTGATAGTCCCATTCTCTACGGTGAGGTAGGAGAGAAAAGAGCTAACTGGGTAACAACTTTACAAGAATATGACATTGATATTAAACTAGCAAAAATTTTTAGAGGACAAGGTTTTTGCAGGTTGCTGGCAAGAGCTTCCAATATACCAGATCATGAAGATTCAGGTAGTACTGGACAAGTGAATGAGATAAGTATGATTGATTCTAAATCTCAATATGCTGATCTGATTTTTTACTTGAAAAATGGATATGCCCCCCTTGAATTCAGCTACAAAAACAAACATGCCCTAAGGTTAAAAGCCAAACGCTATGAAATCATTGATGATGTGTAATTCAAAAGAAACTATGATTATGTTCTGTTAATATGCCTTGAAAAATCTGAAGCGCAAATGGTTTTACAGGAACTCCATGATGGCCCAGCTAGTGGACACTTTGGAGGAGACACTATAGCACACAAGATACTACATGCGGGGTATTATTGGCCAAATTTCTTCAAAGATACCCATGACTATGTGAGGAAATGTAAAGTATGCCAAACTACTAGTGGGAGACAAAGGAAACCAGCCTTCCTTTAGAACCAATTAATATTGAGAAACCATTTGAGTAGTGGGGCCTTGATATTATAGGACAGGTTGTTCCTCATTCTTCCAAATAGCACAGATACGTCCTTACAGCCACAGACTACTTCACTAAGTGGGTAGAAACAATTCCACTAAAGGTAGAAAATTCTGATGCGATTATTGAATTTATTGATCATTTCATCATCACCAGGTTTGGTTTACCTAATGCACTTATCTTTGACAATGCATCTTATTTTTCTGGAAATAGTATAGTCGAATTTTCTTGGTTTTAAGTTAAAATACTCTGCAACTTACTATCCCCAAGGAAATGACTTAGCAGAGTCAACTAACAAAAATCTCATAAGGATTATTAAAAGATACTCGATCAAAGCCAAAAGAATTGGCATAAATCTTTAATATTTGCACTATGGGTAGATCGTATAACTCAGAAGGCCTCAATAGGTATTTCTCCGTTTAACTTAGTGTATGGGAAAGAAGTTGCTATTCCACCAAATCCATCCCTCCCATCACTAGCCCTAGTACAATTCATTGAAGAAACTCCTTCCTCTATTCAGTTAAGGTTTGATCAAATTCTTAAATTAGATGAGGAAAGAGAAAAAGCCACGATTACTCATGCTAAACATCAGCAAGTCATTAAATCCTCTTTTAATGCAAGTTCAACCGGCTTAAAAAAATTACAGATTGGTGATCTCGTTTTGAAATGGGACAAAGCACATGAAGACAAAGGTAAGCATACCAAATTTTAGAAGATTTGGCTTGGACCACTCTAGATTGTTGAAAAGATAGGCTCATCAACATTTCTACTACAAGACTTAACATGAAAGAGAGATTCTCTTCCTGTGAATGGGCTTATCCTAAAGAAATTCCTTCCCTAAGGAGGTAACCCCTTCTTATATGTATATATTTTTATGAAAATTTTGAGTTCTTTCAGAAATAATGTTGTAAATAGTATACCATTGGATTTTTACTATTGAAATCTCGTTGAAAATATATTGTGAATATCCGCTTTTAAAAAGTAGAAACTTTCAAGGAAATGATTACAGTTTTGGAAACTAGATAAACATCATAAAACCTGAGATGTTCTTTGAAATTGTGAAATCTTTCAAACCTGGAAAACATAGTAAATCATTTTGTGTTTTATCAGTTTAGAAAGGTTATTTAAAAAAAAAAAAGTAAAGACTTTCTACAACTAAGCATCTACATCTCTATAATTGTCATCCAATAACTCTTAAGGAGTCAAAGATTCACCCCACCCACTAGGTTTATGATTTTTTAGAGTGTAATTCTAAAATCTATATGATATAAAGATAAGAGGTCTCATTACGAGCATGCTTACCATGATCATAAAGAACTAATTAAACTGACATTACCAATACTACATACCAAAACAGGGTAATGGCTTATAATCATAAGACAAGGGGTCTCATCATGAGCCAGCTTGTTTAGTTCAATTACAACCAGTGAATGGCATTGTCATCTTTTGGCTCCCAAACCAGGGCAATGCCTTTTATCTGGAAAAGAAAAAATAAAAAATGAAAATATATATAGAAATATCTTTCTGAATTTATCTTTAAAATATTATACTCTTAGATGGATGGGATAATGAATAATTGATGGTTAAAAGGTAACCCTGTTGAGACTACAGACGTTTGCTAGCAGTAGTGGCACTACCTGTGACAAAAGAGTAAATTCAAGCTAGGTTGCAGGAGCCCCCTATTTTATCTTTAAAAACCAATCAAGACTTGAAGAAACCAAAAATGTTTTGATTTATAATAAGGGTTTGAAAAAGAGATTGCAAAATTGATCAATTTTTCTTATTCAGAGTAATTTTGCTTATCCAACTAATTTCAAAATAGTGTCCTTTTCCTCAATTTCTTGTACTTGAGAAAGTGTTATAAATTTCATCATTTTATTCAGAGATAACTGGTTCTTTCAGTGAATCACCAATTGTTGTGCTATACAACAACCCCCCCATTTCAAAATTTTCTTAATCTTATTCTAAGATGCTAAATAGGAAATAGGGTCCCTTTGGTTTGTAAAAAAACAATAAAACCTTTACATAGAAATAAATTTCTTTGTTTCTGGCTTTTTAAATAAAAGTGCTTCAAAAAAACCCTCTAAAAACAACACACATCGCAAATTGCAATCGCTTAAGGTTAAGGGACATTCAATCTGAATAATCGTGTTGCGATGCGAAAGTCTCAATCAGAGAGTCTCTTAAGCGAACCATTGAAAAACATGCGATGCAATAAAACTATCATATTTCGCATATCTCAAATTCCAAAGAATATGTTTCAGTGGTTCATTGAAACAATGCGATGTGATATGATTCTCACATTTCTCATACCCCGAAAACCAAAGGAAGCTAGCCCCGAAAACTTGCGATGTAATATACATTGATCACATATCACGATCCCAACAGAGACAAGTGTTACTTACCTCGGGGACCACAATGCGATCTCAAAATATAATAAGTTGGTTCAATAATAATAAAGGGAAAACACCATTCGGGCGAGTTAAATGAGGAATTACCCAACTCTATATTCCAGGTCATTACTTATCACAATCGCAGAAATTTAAAAGACTCTTGGAACATGACAGCTATAACTCTTGACTTGCGATATGTGATCACTTTTTACATATTAAAATAATATATTGAAATCACTCATCGCAAAACTGGAAAGTTCATGGCACACATTCTAATAAGACCTTTGGAAATCTGCAATGCGATCCATTCATTGAACATTAAAGTTTCACGTCGTTGGTTACGACAAAGCATTAAGAACAGTTATGACCATAGTCCTTCAAGATTTCATCCTTCGTGTTAATATCAAGTTATAATATGAAATTTCTAATTTTCGTTTGTGCTTCTTTCAATACTATCTTTACAAGAATTTAGCTTCTCTGAAAGTTTTATCCTATCACTGTCCTCTATTGCATTTTTGCAGTTTGAATCTGGGAGTATGCAGCCAACCAAAATGTCAAAGAAAGCTCGAAAGATGAAATCTCACCCTGCAGTGGCAGAAGGACAAGAAAAAATTGTATTGATATCGGATACCACATGTCAAGATTGTGGGAAACTTACATGGGAAGGCATATATGATATGTTATAAATGGAAAAGCCAAAGGTAACTGAGGGACATGCAACAACTGATGGACCTGCAGAGTCAGAAAACACACTTGGTGATTTAGTTGGCTCTTTTCTTCATCAAATAGTAGCCCAACCAAAGATTTTTCCATATAATGACATGGTAAAATGGGTAATTGAAAGCATCAATATAACAGACAGGACACTCTTCACAACTGACAGAAGAATGTTGATCCTTCAAGCTTGAAGACTTGAAGAAAATGTATCATTTGCTAGAGCCTCAGAAGTACTACAATAAGGCATTCCTTGAAGCTTTCTCGAAGGAAAAACAAATAGAGTTTGACCCCATCAGGAAATGGAGGCATTTCCCTAACAAACACAAGCAAAAATCATCCGATATGTAATCTATGGACTCACTAGCGTCTCCATATTGTTATGTTGCCGCAATGATGTGTAGATTATTTGGAAGCTCCAATTCTGCTAAGTTTTCCATTGAAATGGTTCCGTTAATAGAAGCAACATTGAACTCTTTTGTAATGAATTGGGCTACTGTCCTATCAAACAAAATGGCCATTCAAATACTTGATTATAGGAAAAATAGGTTTGCTACCACCCGAGTTGTTCCCCCATTTTATATGATTGCCTACATAGTCGATACCATTTGTTTCAATTCTAATTTTCTCATCATGGGATGGAAATAGACTATCCAGGACCCAATCCCTATCCATGTTTACCATAAATGCTTGTGGTAGAAACAATATAAGAGGCATTTCTACAAAAATTTTCAGGGCTTCATCCTACCCATTCATCAGGCCATTTTTAATAGACTAGCTCCTCGGTGGTCCAAGTAGGCTGGTATTGATTTAACTTCAATTGGAAGTTGGTCTGGGGAAGAACTATTCACATACATTAGGGTTTTTGGTAGCATTACCGACCCGCATGTCCTTCCTCTATATGTCCCAGATAAACTATTGGCTAGGGAAATAGCTTATTAGACAGTTGAAAAAGGGCTTACAAAAAATCTCAAAGACGCCAAGAAATAGTTATGGCCTGCCTTTCCTGTTCGATGCTGCATCTATTCATTGCATGAATATAAAAATGCTCAAATTTAAGCCAAGAAAACAAAGGGTTTGAACCTAGCTATTATTCCCAAAGGACAGTATGACCCGAATAAAGTTGCTTTTAATTTTACTACTCAGGTAAATATTAAACAACTTGTCCATGAGAAAGATGAATTCGATGACTTATTTACATTAGTAGAGACATTCACACAAGGGAGCCACAAGGCAAAATTCAAGCTAGGATCAACAAAAATGGCCCAATTCATCCAATACCAGATCCAAAGGATTCATACAGTACCACTGGACCTATTGAATATTGCATCGTTCATCCAACAAACGGAGCAAAGCATGGAGTAGGATATAGAGAAAACTTTTGGTGCAACCAAGACAAGTGAGAAGGCAAGTGAACAGATGGAAACAAATGTTCACATTGATCTGATATTGATCAAATAATGGGAAGATTTTGATCAACATATTAAAGGAAAAAGTGATACCCAAAATGTTATCGCAACGAGATCCCCTTTAAGAAAACAACCCATAATTCATGATCCTGTGATTGAAACACCATCTAGCAAGGACTCAACTCCAAAAGAAATTGAGGTAATCCCTGAGTATCCATCATCATAGATTACACTGAGCATAGAAGAAATTCCACTATTGGATGTGTTTTATATCCCTAAACATAGAGTTGTAGTCAAAAGGCAACGAAAAAAGAGAAAGATAGACCAAGCATCAGCAACAGTCCCTGAAAAGACTCAGAGGTCAATCCCTCTGACGACTTGGCCAAATTATCTCAGTTTGCAGGAGTGTATACAGTTGCCACAATAGATAAAGCAACCAAAGTCAATCAATTGGTCAAGGAAAAAGATCAAAAGATTAAACAACTTGAAGAACAGTTAAGGGTAGAAAAACAGAGGATTGATCAACAGGCTATTGAAACGCAACAACAGTTATCTCAGGAGTTCGAACAGCTAAAACTAGCACATTATGAAGAGATTAAATCTAAGGATGAGCAAATAAAGCAGCTACAACTCTCAATGGAGCAATTCAAAGACAATCCAAAAGTTTAAGAGTTTATAAAGGAAGCCTTAGAAATAAATAATTTCCTATCTCAATAGCTAACCCAACTCTGCCAAAAGATATCTCTCATTCATCCACTATGTATCAAAACCAACACACTGATAGATCAAGTGGTCAATTCCAAGTTGGAATTTGAGGATGCAGATGACAAAATCACAAGTTATATCTCTTGGCAAAGCACGGAAAAGGGAAGGGATACTAAATTTCCAGTAATTGAAGAATCTCATAAAGAGATATTATTTTCAGAATGGGAGACATAGCTGATCAAAGCAGAAAGAGAAAATTCAACGGCCATGGTAGTGAGGAATAATATCATTGTGCTAATAAATGATAACTTACACAGTGCCAATTTAATTTTTGAGTGTTCTGGATAAAATCTTCCAAAATAAAAAGTATTGGAAAAACAATGGAGGCAAGATTTGAATACCAAAGAGGAGCAACTCAAAAAATTAGAAAGCCTCAATTGGGATACATATTGGTTCTATTTAGTCAAACCACGTAGCCAACAAATGACAATCAAATGTCTTGTTGATGCAACATATCACATGATGCCAGAACTCTTGGATGCGGTATACACAGGTCAGTTGCATGCCAGGATGAGTCATCCACCAGAGATCCAAACTATGCTCGAGATTTGTAACTTGAAGCCGCAGGAGGAATGATAGATGCAATGCATCTTTTCAAGAGCTATCACAATTCTATTTTTAACATGAAATCCCATATTTTGAGAAAGGTTGTTCCAACCAATTTAAGCACTTTTTACGAACAATTTGTTTTTAATTTTACTATAAATACCCTTTCATGTCATTTGAGAAAGGGTCCTGAAATTGTATTAAAATTAGATTTAAGAAGATAGCATTTCTGGACTTCTTAATTTACTTTTGTAGAAGACAAGGATCAAGGTTCAAACTTGTTGTAAAAGAGATTTCAAAGAGGACTTGCATTTCTGTATCTTTGTGAAGTTTTCAGAAGAAGAAGAGTGAACCAGACTGTTACTTTCATAAGAGGATTCAAATACATATGGTACTTTTATCAATGTCTCTTTGTTTCATGTTATCCAATTAAACAGTCTTTTGATCGATATTGTTGTTATATGTGAATTTTTCATACAATTTTGCATTATATCACTTTTGAATAATTTGGAATTGATATTTTTAAGCACATATGATGACAATTGGTGTTATTATGATATGTGATATGTCTTATGTCACTCTTTTTAAATTGATCATCATTCATGCTTAACTTTCTGTAGCCAAGTGATTGATTTTCATTAACATTTGATTACCAGAAATCATTATAAATCGCATTGATATTGTATTACCCAGGTTATATATATATATTTAATATATATATATATATATATAATATATATATATATATATATTTATATATATATTATATATTTATGTATATATAATATACTTTCATTTTCCAAATCATCTATCATTTTGTTATACATATTAAACACCAATTCATTAAATCACACTTTATTGGGAAACTGATCCCATACTATCCAGTCAGAGCCATCATCCCAAACGGAAAAGGAACAGCATTAAGGGCTGGACCAGGTGGTTATCCCCAATGTTGGTGCAACGATTTTAGAGGCATCAACATTTTTGGTGCTAGAAGGAGGGCCTGACTATGAAAGGCAAGTAAATCTAAATCTACAGGTTGTTCTAAGAGTAAAACTCCCTCACCATCTCCTCCAACTTCTCGTTCACATTCCAAATATCCTATGCCCAAGCGAGAAGTTTAAAAGAAAAATACAGAACCCACTGTTGAAATCCTAAACAAGCCAGACAGTGCTTCTTCTGAACCCCCTGAAGTACAATCTTTGATTCACAAATTGCAGGGGATTTCAATATCTCAAGAAGAGTCTGAGTTATCCCAAGACAGTTTCACTTCTTAGTATATCCCATCGCAACCGCTGACTAGAGCAGAGAGTGAAAAACTTGGAATCCCACTAGTTGAGTTCCCTCTACCAAGTCGTAAAAGGCCTAGGAAGACACCATCAGAATCTAGTAGCGAGATTATTTCATCATCATCGTAAATTCCATCCATATCATTGCAAGGTCACACACCCGCTTCCCAACTCCAGATCGTGATTCACACAGGTACAAGAGCTACACCATCCTATACCCGATCACCTTCACCCACTGCTTCACTGTCTTCTACTAATATCCCAACAATGGCACATAATCAACCTCAACCAAGGCCATGGACCAACCCAGGAGCTGTTAGAATGCCTGCACCGTTGACCCAATTGCCAGCACATCCAAAAAAATGGTTACCTAAATTTAATCCTGATAACGGCCTGTTAGCGGAAGAACATATAAATAATTTCATTTTATCCATTAATTTGAATGTTGTAAGATTATTCCCATATACTCTATAAGGAGCAGCTGGCTTATGGTACTTTTCGTTACCATCAGGCTCAATTAATAGCTGGGATGCTTTTTAAGAGCAATTTCTAACTAAATTTGGAGATGATAGGTCTACAACAACTTTGATAAATGACCTCTCCAATTTGAAAGATGAACCAAAAGAACCCATTGACTTCAACTCATGTTTCAATAAGTTATTGAATAAAATACCTTCAGCATCCAAGCCTAGCGAGGAGGTCCGAAATGAATGGTACATTTCTGCTCTACCTTCAAACACAGCCATCTTCATTGATAGAGCTGCCAAACCAACATTAGCAAAAAATATGAAAGAAGCAATACATGTTGAAAAATGTATCTTGGCCGTAGAAAAGAAAAACGCATTAGAGGAAAGAAAATCCAAGAAAGTAACTTTTACAGATGAATCAAAGAAGAAAGTAACCAAAGATCCATATGACATGGAAGGCCTACAAAAAGTTCTTAAAACTATGTTCAATGAAATGGTAGATATTAAGTAGCAGGTAGCTGAAAATTCATCAAAAAAACATTTACCAATTTTAAAAGAAATCAGCTAACCGATCCTAAACCCCCAAATGCTATATCAAATGCAGAATCTGATTTAGATGATGATGAGGAATAAGATATTGTTTTATCACCTGAAGAAATAGAGGAAGAAGAAACAATTGAATGTCATGGAATGTGGGATTTTATTCTACCCAACTCTGACAAAGAAAGTGAACAGGAAGCCCTACCAGTAAACACCAAAAGTAAGAGTATCATAGGACCTAATCAGTCAAATCAAAAGAAGAAAAACTCAAATTCTATTGCTAAAGAGAAAACTCCCTCAAATAAAACTCCAATTTCATCTCCCCAAACAAAACCATCTTCATCCAATCCTCCATCATCATCAAAAACTCTAGTAGTTACAGATTCTATGGATTATAACATAGATGAAGATATGAAGAAGACTCGAGCAAACATTTCTCTGCATGAACTTAGAAAGCTCAAACATCAACAAAATTTGTTACTTAAGGAATTAAATGTTGGCATTATGATGTATGTGTTGTACTTGATGGCAACAATACCCAATCACTCTCCCCCTTTGTCATCAAGGGCAAAGGGTGGACCATTCTACTGACCATACTCCCCCTGAGTTCCTGCTGGAATCTCTGAACAAGCTCCCCCTTTGTATATGCTCTATGCTGAAGAGTTGTTCATGCTCCCCCTGACTGTAAGCAATGTTTGCAAAAAGATGTTCTATAAGAACATGACTCCATACATCATAAGTAACTTTCCTATCATCAATATTCATACATCCATCTCCCATCCAAGTGGGAATACACAAGATAGAGCAAGAACAAAGATCATTCATCCCAGGCATAGTGGGGAAACCAAATTAGGCCGTTACATGACCTTGATATGAAAAGAAATACATGATATAGAGACAAAATCAGCTAAAATATATTTCAAGAAGAGTCCGCAACTTCACCAAGAATAACCTGCAGATGTCCGCACTTTCTCTGTTTATGGCCTACACAGCTCCGCTCCTGCGCTGTCTATGGCCTGTGCAGCTTCGCCCTTGCACTGTATGTGGCCTGTGCAGTTCCACACCTGCGGCCTCTTCTGATCTGCGCACCTCCGCACCTGCTCCTTTACTGGTGTTGCGTACCTCCGCACCTGCACCTTCTCTAATCATACGCACCTTCAGATATAAACAGTTTATCAGTCCTCAAATATACCCCAGACTGTCAAATTCACAGATCCGTTCATGCGCCAAGGAGATCTCGATCCATCAGTAGATCTGACTTATAATGATCTGGTTTCTCCTTGATTCAGGTTCAACTATAACTCACCAACCGATTATCAGAATTTCAGATCTTACTTTTCTTAAGATATTCAACACACTTGTGTCCAGCCAAATGATTTCATTTTCCTTTCTATGGCCAGGGCCTTACTCAAACCATGGACCAAAACCATTGAAACACAATACTAGGGACCCAAAACCTTGGTTCAATATTTTAGATGCAAAAACCATGGACCAAAACCATAGGATCAAAAACGTCGGGCTAAATACCATGGACCAAACTTAAGATGTGCGCTTTTCTTTGCATGAAAGTCCATGCATTTTAGGTTCGCACCCTTTCTAAACTGAGCTCCTGCGCAACTTGCCAATGACCACATCTTTTGAACGGTGCACCTGCGGAACCCGAAAATAACACTGCTGCACTATAATTTGTCATCTTATTCCTTTGTCCTGCATCCCATGAATTCTGTCACATCTAACATTTCTTGTGTAGACTCATCTGGTTGTGTATAAGTAAATTGTTCTTCTATGAGTGGGTTGCCATCAAGTACAACACATACATCATAATGCCAACAATCTCCCCCTTTGGACTTGATGGCAACAATACCCAATCACTCTCCCCCTTTGGCATCAAGGGCAAAGGGCGGACCATTCTGCTGACCATACTCCCCCTGAGTTCCTGCTGGAATCTCTGAACAATCTCCCCCTTTGTATATGCTCTATGCTGAAGAGTTGTTCATGCTCCCCCTGACTGTAAGCAATGTCTGCAAAAAGATGTTCTATAATAACATGACTCCATACATCATAAGTAACTTTCCTATCATCAAGATTCATACATCCATCTCCCATCCAAGTGGGAATACACAAGATAAAGCAAGAACAAAGATCATTCATCCCAGGCATAGTGGGGGAACCAAATTAGGCCGTTACATGACCTTGATATGAAAAGAAATACATGATATAGAGACAAGAACAGCTATACATAGATCTTGTTCAACATCTACTCCACCAGAAACACCTGTGAAATCAAGCCAAGGACTTCTAAGATAATGCCAACAATGCATTATTAGAAGAATATATGCTCCCCTGAACCTGTGCTAGATGGTCTCTGACAGACCCATATCAAACTCTCTTCACCCAGAACTCGACCCACATAAACCGGAAAATGTACGTGTATCCACCTGCGTACAACAGACAAGATTCAATAGAAAGATGATACATCAACAATCCCCAGCTTCTGTCTGAGGTATTCAAATGTCTCCTTGGGCAATGGTTTGGTGAGTATATCCGCAACTTGTTCCTTGGAAGGAACATACTCCAACTTGACCTTTTGCTCAAGCACTTGTTCCCTTAGAAAATGATACTTGATAGGTATGTGCTTAGTCTTTGAATGCATGACAGGATTTTTTGAAATACTGATTGCACTTGTATTATCACAGAAGATGGAGATAGGTGGAGTACAGGTGATTTGAAAATCTTGCAAAGTTTGCATCATCCAAAGAAGTTGTG
>APFE031656907.1:55419-105994 GCA_000404065.3 Pinus taeda | reverse complement strand
AAGATGGAGATAGGTGGAGTACAGGTGATTTGAAAATCTTGCAAAGTTTGCATCATCCAAAGAAGTTGTGTGCAACAAGATGCAGCAGCCACATATTCTGCTTCAGCTGTAGATAAAGCAACTGAACTTTGTTTCTTGCTGAACCAAGATACTAATCTGGTCCCCATAAAGAATGCTCCTCCACTGGTGCTTTTCCTGTCATCCACGCTTCCTGCCCAATCTGCATCTGTATATGCATGAAGTGTGAGATCTGCATCCCTAGGATACCATAAGCCATAGTTTTGTGTTCCTTGAAGATATTTGAAGATCCTCTTAATTGCTTGAAGGTGAACTTCCTTTGGATTAGCCTGAAATCTTCCAACTATTCCCACTGCATGCATGATGTCTGGTCGAGTTCCTGTCAGATAGAGTAGGTTGCCAACCATGGATCTATAGGTTGATTGATGGACTACTGCTGATTTATCATTAGCGCTGAGGCTGCATCCTATTACCATAGGAGTACATACCGGTTTTGAGTCTTCCATGCCATACTTCTTCAAGATTTGCTTTAGGTACTTGGTTTGTGATAAAAAGATACCATCTTTATTTTGTTGGATTTGTAAACCAAGGATGCATGTCAGCTCACCCAGCAAAGACATTTCAAATTCTTTTTGCATCACCAAAGAAAATTTTTGGCTCATGGCTTCTTCATTGCTGCCAAAAATGATATCATCAATGTATACAACAAGTATTAGCAATTTATCATTATCAATTTTTATATATAGATTGCTATCTGCTGAGCCTTTTGAGAAAACTTATTGATGAAGGTATTTGTCTAGACGATAGTACCATGCCCTTGGAGCCTGTTTAAGACCATAGAGTGCCTTCTTAAGTCTACATACAAGATTTGGATCATTTCCGAGGATGAACCCATCAGGTTGTTCAATATATACTTCTTCATTTAAGTCTCCATTGAGAAAGGCAGATTTTACGTACATCTAAAATACTTTGAACTTCTGAAAGCTAGAGAAAGCAAGGAACATTCTTATTGCTTCAAGTCTGGCAACTGGAGCAAAAGTTTCTTCAAAGTCTATTCCTTCTTGTTGCGCATACCCTTTACAAACAAGTCTTGCCTTGTTTCTAACTACATCTCCATTTTCATTTAGCTTATTTTTGAAAATCCATTTTGTCCCTATGACATTTTTATCTTGTGGTCTAGGAACCAACTCCCAAGTGTTATTCCTTTTCAATTTGCTCAAGTTCTTCCTCCATGGCTTTAACCTAACATTCATCTTTGCATGCCTCTTTTACATTTTGTGGTTCAATGGAGGAGAGCAATGCTAGATAGCTTGAAGCTCTTGAAATGGTTCTCCTTGTCTATACCCCTGCCTCTTTCTGCCCCAGAATTTGAGATTCCAGATGATTCTTCTAAAAGTATCTGGATGGAGTCTTCTCTTCTATCCTTATATGTTCTTCTAGTGCCTCATGGATTTCTTCTTCATCATGAATTTGATTTGATGTTGACAGATAATCTTTGCCATCTTCGAGATCTTCAGATTTTACCTGTCTAGGATTGTTTCCTTCTTCATCAACCACTACATCAATGCTTTCAACAATTTTTCCAAGTCTTTTATTGTAACATTTGTAAGCTTTACTGTGAGGAGAGTAGCCAAGTAAAATGCCTTCATCTGCTCTAGGTTCAAACTTGCCAAGATTTTCATCTGTTCTTTTAATGTAGCATTTGCTTCCAAAAATTTTGAAGTATTTTACCGTGGGAGTCTCACCATACCAAAGTTCATGAGGATTCTGAGTGTTGTTTACCTGAATGTTTGTCTTGTTGAGAATAGTAACAGCGGAAAATGCGGCTTCACCCCAGAAGGTCGCAGGAGTTCCAGACTCATGAAGCATAGCACGAGCCATTTGTTGACTGTTCTGTTCAACCTTTCCACTACTCCATTTTGTTGAGGAGTCGTGGCAGCAGAGAATTCCCTTCTTATTCCATGTTCTTCACAAAAATCGAAAAATTCATCTGAGGTAAATTCTCCTCCTCGATCAGATCTGAGACATTTGATTATGCGGTCTGATTCGTTTTCAACCAAAGCTTTGAAAGACTTGAACTTTTCGAAAGCTTCATCTTTATACTTCATGAGACCTATCCAACACATCCTTGAAAAGTCATCAATAAACAATATGAAGTACTTTTCTCCTCGGGGTGACCTCTTCCTAGTTGGACCACATATATCAGTATGAACAAGTTCAAGTGGTGTGCTCGCTGATCCTTCCTTCTCAGGAAAATTAGTTCTGGTTTGCTTACCAAATTGACATGATTTGCATATTGTATTGTCTGGAATTCTGATGTCGGGAAGACCACGAACCGCCTGATATTTGCATGCTTTCCTTATCTGGGAGAAGCTAAGATGCCCCAATCTTCTGTGCCATAGCCAGTGTTCATCATTCTTGCTCAGATAGCATTGTTGTTCTCCTTCTTTGAATATATATATATATTATTCGGAGTTCTTGTGCCTTTGACCACTGTTTTTCCTGTGTCAAGCTCACGAACAATACATCCATTTGATCTAAATATTACCTCAGTTCCTTGATTGCACATTTGACTAACACTCAATAAATTATGTTTTAGGCCATCAACATACATAACATTACTAGTTTTGACCTTCTTTTTCAACTGAGCAGAACCTTTACCTTTTATGAATGCAGGGGTGTCATTTCCAAATGATACCTTCTTTTCCCTTTCTAGGGCAGTATATGACCGAAGTTTTCCTTTATCACCTGTCATGTGTTTTGAGCATCCGCTGTCATTGTACCATTGATTTTCCTGTCCTTCTGCATATAAGGCGATCCCACAACTTTTTGGTTGTGGTTCTTTCTTTCTCCATGTTTTGGAACTTGATGAAGCCCGCTCCTTCTAAATTGTTTGCCAAAACCTGCTCCTGCATTCAGAATCTTCATGACCGAAATTCTTACAGATAGTGCATTCAATTTCTTTTTCAAGATCAGAGAAGTTATTGTAGGTTCTTTTCATGATTCCTGTTATACCCCTTTGTTTTTGAGCTTCCCTAGTCATGATGGTCTTGTAGGCAACACACTGAGCAACTTTATGACCAAAGTTATGACAAGAGAAACATTGGCCATTGAAGAAACTCCTGCGACTATCAAATCTACCAACCATATGATTGCAGTTTCCATCCATTCTTGAGCTAAATGGAGAACGATTTACCTGTGGTCGGTTGAGGCTTCTGTTCATCCTTGAAGTAGATTGCTCCCGATAATCTTTGAACATTCTTGAAGCAACTTGTCCCTGATTTACTTGGTGATCTGCATCATGATTTTGTTGTTCATTCCTCCTTGCTACATCAAGATAACTTTTGGAGGTGGATGGCTTCTGTGCTTGAGATGTTTCTTCAGAATATCTGAGACTTGTCTTGATTAGAGGAGAATGCTGCACTTTGATAATCTCGTCTAAAGTTTCATATACTTTAGCAAATCTAAGATTAAGAGCTTTTGTTTTCTCAATTTCTTTCCTAAGTCCCACAATTTCACATTCTAATTCTTCGTTGTGTTTATCTCTTTCAGCAAGTTGGAAAGTCAATGTGTCCATAATCATGTTCTTTTCTTCTAAACCAATTTTGATTTTAGAAATTTCTTCATAAATATCTTCTTCATTTATAGCATCCAAGAAATCATCATCTTCAAAAGCCATTAAAAGTCTATTATCATTACCTTGGTCATCTTCATCACTATTTGAAAGACCATCACTATCTTCATGAGTATAATAACTTTTCTTACTTGCATTCTGTTTTCTGTTCCATCTGACAGGTTCCTTACCTCTGTCTAGTCTATCTTTATGAGGGCATTTTGCAGCATAGTGACCGACTCTTCCACAAGCAAAGCATTTGAAAGGCAGCTTACCTCTGAATCTTCAAGATCCCCGTTGAAGATTCTTGACAAAGTTTTATTCTTCTTCTTCTTCAGACATATATCCTGGTTCATTGTAATCTCCTTTTCCTGAAGCTTTAAATGCAACTTCTCTTATGTCTGATGGTCCTCCTTTTCTCATTTCATAAGCAGTTATAATTCCATGTAGTTGTGACATGGTAAGGTTCCGCAGATTCTCCTTTTCTTCTATGCTATAAACTTTTGAATCAAACTTAGGAGACAAGGATCTTAGAACTTTTTCAACTAGAACAACTTCTTTTATTTCTTCACCCAAGGTTTTCATACAATTTACGATCTCATCTATACGTAGAAAATAGCTAGCCACACTTTCATCATTATGCATTTTGAGACTTTCATATTGAATTCTAAGAGTTTGTAATTTTGCATGTTTTACCTGTTCATCTCCTTCATAGCTCAGAACGATCTTGTCCCATATTTCTTTTGCGCTTTTGAGCTGCATTACCTTGACAAATTCTGATTGAGATAGACTTCCCAATAGAGTATTGACAGCTTTTGCATTTGTTTCATACTTCTTCTTCTTTGAGGGATTTGTAGGAGTTGCTGACGGAAATGTATATCTTGTTTCTACAATATCCCAAACTTCTGTACCAAGAGATTGAAGATAGGCAGTGATTCTTACCTTCCAATAGACGAAGTTGGTCCCATCAAATATCGGTGGCCTGATAGATGCTTCCTTTTCGTAGTTGCTCATGATGATAGATCTTCCTTCAAGCGATCAAGCTTCTGTTGAAGGCCCTGATCTGATACCAATTGTTGGAAATAATACTGAGAGGGGGGTGAATCAGTATTATCAAACTCTTTTTCAATTTATACAAATATTTGCAGATCTGACAATTGAAACTTGCATATACCTTCCAAACTTATAATTTAAATCATTCTTCAGAAGTTTGTCATTAATTTGTAAGTGAGAACCATATAATAATGAGCAGGAACACAAAATAGACAGTCACACCAAGGAACACAAGATGTAAGGTGGAAACACAATGTGGGTGAAAACCACCTGCTGCAATATGTCTCTATCTTCTTTCAATTAGAAACTTCTTCTTACAATGATTTTGTACTGGTGCAGTCTTTTACCTATACGCAGGCTGCAACCTGCAGAGAGCTACAACCATCTCTCGTTTTCCAACTTCTTCTAGAAGGGAGCTACAACCCCCTTAGCTCTTGTACTAGCTAAAATACTAGTATGTAGGTGCTAACCTACAGAAGGCTACTACCTTCTCTTTCCTTCTAGGGACCACGTTTCATCAATTTTCAAACTGGATCCAAAACATCATGTACATGTGCATCACCCAATCTCCTTTAAACAAATAACTTCTCAGAATGCAGTGACCAGAAAATAACACCAGTAACCAGACACCAATTTAAACCCAGATCTCTGCAGAAACAGATAAAAGATAGCTAAAATATATTTCAAGAAAGGTCTGCAACTTCACCAAAGGAAACCTGTGGATATCCGCACTTCTGTCGTGATGAGTTTGCGCAACTCTGCACCTGCTTCTTCTCTGGTTCTGCGCACCTCCGCACTGCGCCGTTGCCGCTCTCTTCAGTAGATCTGACTTATAATGCTCCAATTTCTCCTTGATTTAGATTCAACTATGTCTCACCAACTGATTATCAGAAATTCAGATATTGCTCTTCTTAAGATTTTCAACACTTGTGATTAGCCAAATGATCTCCTTTCCTTTTTATAGGCTAGGACTCACTCAAAACCATGGACCAAAACCATTGAGAAACAATACCACGGACCCAATACTTGGGTTCAATTATTTTGGATGCAATACCACAGACCAAAACCATAGGATCAAAAAACTGTCGGACTAATACCATGAACCAACCATAAGATTTCCTATGTGCGTGCGCTTTTCTCTGCATGAAAGTGCGTGAACTTTTCTCTGCATGAAAGGAATTTTTCTCTGCATGAAAGTGCGTGAACTTTGCTGCACTATAATTTATCATCTGAGATGAGTGGGTTGCCATCAAGTACAACATATGTGTCATAATGCCAACAAACTCTATGTATCCACATAACATTATGAAGAGCCTTGTGCAAGTCTCTTTGATTATCATCAACAACATTTTTTAATAATTTGAATTAAACTTCTTTTTTTGTTGATTCTACAAAACCATTCCTTTGTGGTTAGTAATTAGAAAAATACTTAATCTTGATTCCATTTTTAATAGAAAATTCAATTATCTTCAACGAAGAGAAATAAGTGACACTATAAAAAATAAATGAACTAGAAATTCCAAACATTGTGATATTGTTTTGCTCAAGGAAAGAAATTGCTTGATTTTCATTAATATCCTTAAGGGAGATAGCTTATATCCACCTTGTGAAGTAATTTATAGTAGTGAGGATATACTTACGAAGTTGAGATGAATTTTGAGTGATTTCTCTAATAATGTCTAGTCTCTATTGTTCAAATGGACTTTCTATCATGACAAAATGCACAGGAAATGCAAGCCTTTTCTCTCTTCCAACATATATTTCACATGTTCTACATTTTCTTGAGACAGTTTGGGCATCTCTAAATAATGTTGGCCAATAACACCTAGCAATGGTATCACTACCAAAATGTGCATCTCTTGGGCCATTATGTAGTTTAGCCAATATTTTTTTTTGCATTTTCCTTCTCTAAGCATCTGAACAAAACATCATCATAGTTCTTCAGCAACACTCCAATAAATTAATAATTAGCATACTTTAATATCAAGGCTCTTCTCCTTTTAGGATATAGATATGATGTAGCATTACCATGATTAGTTAATACTTTAAGTCATTATACCAAGAATTAGTTGAAATAGGCATACAATGAGGCTTTCTACTATTAGCCTCATCCACATTCTCCCAACCCGATTCTTTCTCTATTTGAGAACCTTTAGATTCTACTGCAAACCTGTAAAGCCCTTGCTCTCGGATAATCTCCATAGGTTTAATTTCTAGATCACACTCTTGGAGCTTGCCATCCAGCTCGCTCTTTTGACTCCTAATTCTTTCTATATGAGAAAGTGATGAACAAAAGGATGTGGGATGATTGCCTTGGTATGAGATTTGAGTAGATATGGTCTAAAATGTTTTATTCCCTTAAAGACAGTAAATTCATGTTTATCCACTTTAGGTTAATTATGTCTAGGTCCTTGCAATCATGAACTCATTAATGAAATTAGCACTTCAATGCCATCTGTATTTATTTGAGTTAATATT
Source organism: Pinus taeda (assembly GCA_000404065.3). Lineage (NCBI taxonomy): Eukaryota > Viridiplantae > Streptophyta > Pinopsida > Pinales > Pinaceae > Pinus > Pinus taeda. The sequence continues at coordinate 98,832 of APFE031656907.1, read as the reverse complement.
GCAGCAAATGATGAGTTAGTAGTGAAAGTATATAATATAAATTATTTACTAAACTATGAACTTATTATGCAGGAACTTTGATTCTAGATCGTTTAATGGAATTAAAGGATTCTTTCTATTTATTATTCCATTTAAAAACAACATTCTTCTTTATCATGTCTTGTAGTGGTTTGACTATTTCTACATAATTGGGTACAAACCTTCTCACAAAATTTATTTCCCCTAAAAATGATTACATTGGATTTTTACTTTGAGAAAAATATTTTTTTAATATGGTTTTGGTATTTATGGTTCAATTATAATACCAAATTTCAAAACAAAGAACCCTAAAAGTTTACCTTCAATTTCAACACCAATGGTTTTCTTAGGATTTAGTGAGATTCTATACCTTCTACAATGATCGAATATTTGTTTTAGATAACGAATACGACCAATTTTGTATTTATAAAATATAGTAACATAATCTAAATATATGAGCACTAAATTATTTATCAAACCTTTGAAAGTGATATCCATGGCCCTTTGAAATGTATCACTTGCATTGCATTTATTACACTGAATGACATTTTCTTGTAAGTGTAGGTGCCCCATTTTGTCCTAAAGGTGGTTTTCAGTTGATCTGCAAGTGAAAACAAGACTTGGCTATAACAAGAAAAATCTTCCAGCAAATATAACATTTATGAACCAGAGACACAATGAAAAAAATGTTCCTTTTGAGGGACATGATAATTGTATTTGTCCAGGGCCTTGTTTAAATTACAAAAAACAATGCAAATATTATTGTTTGCATTCTTTTCTTTGAATTGGAAGCATCGTTGATACCCACTAAGAATAATGAACTGGAAAAATGGTTTTTGCTTCCGACAACTTATTTAATATTTTCTAATTTGTTGTTTCATTGTTGAATGATTTTCCCTTAACTTTTGTTGAACTAGTTTTACATATTTTTTTAGTGGAATCACATGTTGAATGATCTGGGTGTCATACATTTTCAAGTCACTATACGTCTATATGAAAATGTCTTTATACTCTTTGAAAAGTTGAATGAATGCATAACGTTTAGAAGGTGTACAATTGGTTCTTATATTAATATTATAATAATAATTCTCATCAAAGCCAATATTTATTACCTTGTACTATATGGATGAACTGTTCATTTTGCAATTTTTCACTCAGAATTTATCCTAAAGATCATTTTTTTTCAAATGATCAGGAATATATATATATATATATATATATAATATATTTAATGATTGTGGAAAATACTCATTAATTTCTATATCATGATGTTTCTCATCAATGACAAATCCATTAAATGTGTCCTCTCACACAAGCAACTCTAGAACTTGATCATCATCATCAAATACCCTCCAATTTGTCATGTTATTAGGAACTGAGGGTCTAAAAATCGATTCGACATGAAATTGATTAGAAGAAAAATCAACTTAAGGAATTGATTTAAATGCTACTTTAGTGAGCAAGTTAGCATATGGATTTGTGACTAAGGCACTAAAAATATTAAATGCATCTAAATTTGAAATTGAATAATGTATCTCTTGTTGATAGTTTCTCAAGTGATTTAAACGACAATGTATTGAATTCTTACCTATTTGACCATAATCTCTGAACCACAATTGACTTTTAAATTTTAACACTTAAATCGATTGCTTGTATGAGACCTTGAATTAGTGCCTCATACTCAACAATATTGTTAGTGCATTGGAACTCAAATCTACATGTTATCATTAGTGTATTTCCTTTTAGGTCCTTGAGGATACAGCCAACACCTCCACCCCTTGCTAGCTTTGGAGCAATCAAAATATAAAAACCACAAATTTGTATTTACATCTAAATTTACAACATCAAAAACTAAATTTGTACAATAATTACACCAACCTTAGTAGTATGGAGGAGATTAGATTGTTGACACATATCTACAAAAGCTAACAACTCAACAATAAAATTACCAAAAAAGGAATCTAAATAGTAGTTTCCAAGAGTAGAATGCAAGAACATTATAGGCTCATTAGAATCATTTAGGTTTGTTACAATGGGTTTCATGTGGCTTTCACATTCTACTATGATTTTATTTGGTTGAACATTATAACACAACCATAAATTTGACTAGTCAATTGAAAATAACCTTTTAATTTCTTAGGTCGGTTCCTACTTAGCAATAAACCATAATGTTTTGAAATATCTACAACCACAATGTCTATGACTATGTGTACTTTGAGAATAGAAGATAATCTAATTAGCACATCTTTAAGCTCCTAAAACCTTGACATTTGATATGTCAAGTTGTATAATTTGTATAGTGGATTTTTTTGGCTCAACATTTAGCTTTTTTCATACAAAGTAGGGTATCACAATAGATGAAACTCCTAAATCCACTAGGCAATTGTGTACATTTATGTTCAAAAATTCAAATCACAACAAAACTAGTGGAGTATGTAAACAAATTTTTTCTCCTATTAATGTTGCATTTACGATAGATTTCTTTTGTGATGAAGCACTCATAGTTGTTGTTTCTTTATCCTCTTCTTCCAATAACATCTGTATTGTTTTCAAAATTATTATTATCCAATGCTTGGAGTAATTTTTTTAGTGATTTTGGATCATTTGTATAAAGGCATATTGGTTCTTATCTTTTTCTTATCTCCTACTATATCACAATATAACTTATTAGAAACTAAATTGGATTTAACTATTGTTGATTTGGATTTGTTGTTAGACGAAGTTTTCCTCATTGGATAGGATGCATAAGGAGATCTTGTGTTTGTTGAAGATACTTTGCTTTTGTTTTGAGCCATGCAAATTTCCTCAACTTCTTCATCATCATCATCATCATCAATTATGCCTTTGGAAATGTCTCGAATAATATTAATTGATGGTTCAAGAGTCTCTTCATCCCCTTATTCATTGCCATTAGTCTTATTTTCTTCTTCTTCCTCTATCTTAGTAAAAACCTTAAACATATTAACAAATGCAGAACATGTCCTCTCTGAATGACTAACGTTATAAGCTCTACATAATTTTTTTTAGAAAAATACTTAAAATTAATTTCTTTGACAAAATTATTTTAACTTTTGGAGGTGGATTATTTCTTCTAAATTGAGTTCTCCACTATCTCCTATAAGAGGTTTCTTCTCTTGATGTTTTCTTAAGGTCAAATATGTCATCGAAGAGGTTTCTAATGATTCTTTGTAAATCATCCATGTTAATTGTCTCCTTTTCTTTCTTTTCATTTATAATTTTAGTTGTCGTTATTATTTTTACATTGCCTGCAATACTAGGCATTTATTTTTGTGCATCAAATGTTTCTAGAAATGTATCAACTAATGTATTTTTCTTGCTCCCTTAACAAGTATTTCTTTAGAGGATTAGAGAACAGTAGTGTAAAAATCAATAAACAAATTAGTTGCAAGCCTTGAGTCTTCTTGTATTTTGTTCAATAACTTTAAAAATATTTAATTTAAATCCTTAATATTTTTCTTAGAGTTCATTTTAATTTTGGGCAATATTAAAATTATAGTTGTCAGTGTCTTGTCTTCATCAAAAATTTTAAGAAATGTGATTTCATATTCATTCCAGTTTATAATTGACCCCCAAAGTAATGTGAAATACCATTATATGTTTTTCCTTCGAATTGAAATAGAAATAATTTCTAGACAACATCTTCATGTTGAACACCCACTAAACTATTGCCAACATGAATTTACTTATATGATATTCTAGAGATTCTTTAATATATGGATCATATTTTGGAAGAAACTTCTCATGGTGTTTTAGCAAATCATGCAAGGGTCCTGCTCAATCCACTACTCTTGCTGCAGACCATAGTCTCCCTAGTTGATTAGCCATGTTCCCTAGGGGTGACCTTCTTGGACTATGTAGAGGTGATCTTTTAGGACTTGACTATGCACTTCTCTTAGGTGACTCTTCAAGATAATTTCAAGGAGAGTCTAAAAGACTCTTGGGAGGAGATGGTGGCTTTCTTTCACTACTTTCTAGTTAAAATGTTAGCGCATTATGATTTGCTCTTCCTCTCACAATTTCAAATAAATATGAACTTATATCAATATGATAAAATAATTCAAACTCACCTAATGACTCTTTTATAGGTTGCCTACCTCTTGTTGGAATGGTAAATTTAATTGGTGGTTGACCTAGGTCCTTACTCTGTGCTCGGATGACAATTCTTGTTGCTTACAACTCAACTATTGTTGGGTTATACAACCAAGTACCCTTAGTAGGTTCAGACTGTGATGTTAATAAAATATTACCCTGAGTTTAGATCTTGTGGATTAAGTAAATTTATGAAAGGATCTGATAAGGCAAACATAGAAGGTTGATATTCTTCTTCAAATTATTTAGTTACAAGAACCCTTTAGGTGGTGTATGAAAAGACATAGATGGATGAGGTAAACATGAAGCTTTTCCTACCATTCAAATTATTTCCCTCCTCCTAGCACCAAAATTGTTGTTATTAAAAAAAATCCTCCATCAATAATGAGGGAGAATCCCCTAATGGAAGGTCCCAATTAGATTCACTGTTGTTTGAAGTAATGATTTCAAGGCCTTGTTATATCTCATTCCCTTCATCCCACACATCTTATTGTCGTTAGAGATTCCATGATCCTTATTCGTCATATGCAATAGAGGACTCATGTAAAGGATCTCATATTAGAAGTTGTCATCTCAAGGTATTATGATCTAATTGCATTAATTGAATGCCAAATAGAATGGTTCCACACCTAGTGAGACAACAAAAATGTGGTTGAATCCTAGGCCAACTTGGCAATCCACTTAGATCAAAAGCTGTGTCTTGAATTTAATGACTAATGCATCAATACAACTATTATATAATCACATATCCAAGTGTCAATTCATACAAAAGCATCAAGCTTTTCTAGGAAACATCAAATAAACATGAAATATTTTCCCACCCCATGCACTTACACCTCTAACACATGAATTTCCCCTACTCCACTGTGGGAATTGTGCGCTCCAAACTCTTCACATAGCGACAAGCATAATGTATATTTCATGTATTTTTTATGCACTCAAATCTGGGTTCAAAGCAAGGTGATGGATTCTCATTAAGTCATTGGATCAAGTAGGCAGTAAACACTTTAGAAGCTCTTATCCTTAATTTGCATTTGGTAATGTTTTCCCCCTTGGTTCTCGTCCGATTTTGAAGGAGTCGACCTACAGTGGGTATGGATTTTAACGAGTTGCGCAACAATCATTCTACACTTTGTTAACATGAAGAAAATATGCAAGAAATTCAAGCAAACCTTACCGGAATAATTTTGAAGCTTGAGGCCTTGAACTGTCATCAAGTATTAGTGAGGTTTGGTTATTTGCACTTCTGTGTTTAAAAAGGCAAGTTGAAGTTTGGAGCTTGTAATTCTTCAATTGAAACAATTTAGGAATGAGACTCTCCAATCATGCATCTCCATTGCTATGTGTCCCATGTCAGGTCTCGTTCCCTTCTTTGTTCCAATCTAACAATCAAAGGATTCCTATATGCCGCCTCAATTTTCTTCAGCTCCTTAGTCCATGACTCCCAAGTAACTAGTCTATGGCATTTATCAAATTTTGTTTCCTATGGATATAGTCTCAATTATGTATTGTGTAATATTGTTAGCTCTGATATTTCTTAAGATATATCTAGTTTCTAGAAGTCAACACATTTTGTTTTCACAGACTCAAAAGAAATATGCTTCAAAGGGTATACACAATCATGTAATCTTGTCTCTAAAGGTCCTTCCTTTGTACCTATTGTGTGTTTTTCCCACAACTTTTTACATTTATATAAAATTCCCCAAATTGTGTTTCTCATTATCCAATTTAGGGAATTATTTCTACATAACAAATTTAAATGTGTTATACATGTAACTTTGTTTAGTTAAGGAACTTAAACATGTATTTCTCTTTATTCATTTGTTGTTGTTGTTGTTGTTGTTGTTGTTGTATTTTTTTTTTCTTTTTTTTCTTTTTTTTAACCGAAAAGAGTAGGAGTTATGTATTAATTTGTGCCCATACATGACCAAAAACCGGGAGATTTACAAAATAGTTCAGAGCCACCTGTGGGCATCATAATTTGCTCTACCAAGCCCAGATTTTTCTTCCGCAAAATTACAAAATTCTCCCTAACTATTTGAATATTTCTATAAATCCTACAGAACTGGTTCAACAGATATTTACATTATAATTTGACATTAGAAAACAGGCAAAAAAAGGCACATGGTACTGTCTACTCCTCCATTAGCATCGGGTTGTTAAGATCGATTCCAATATTTTCTTTATCCGACCTCGGGCTTTTCTCTGCCAACTTGAGTTGAAGGTGCTTAATTTGTAGACGCAGAGCGTCAAATTCATCCTCCAGTTGACAAATTATCTCATTTTTTTCCAACTGTTTCCCCTACATTTCGAGTTATTGCCAACCCTTCTTTTATTTCCACATGCTCTTTATCGCAGAGCCCCCAAGCATGGTGGAACCTCCCTCGATCATTCGCAATGTGCCTAAACATTCTGCCCGAACGAGGCCGGTGACGACCCCATGAACCTGACACAACTATCCTCCTCTGCTATACTCAAAGCTTCCATATTGACGGGGGGTGACCAAAACTATGACAAACAAAGAGAAAAAGGACAACAGAACTAAGAGAGGACTTACTGTGCTTCTGTAAGACTACACAAAACTAATGAAAGTAACTGCCTCCCAAAAAAAACCAAATTGCATTCACAAACTCTGTTACACCACCATCTGTAGTGACCAATTCATAAGACTCCTTCTTGCCTAAATCTCCAATTATGACACCCTCAACAACGATCGATTCATTCACACGACTACTCTCTGAAACCACCACTGTTCAAATTACATAGACTCTGCCACTAGCTATATTTCCATGACCCAACCATTTGGTCCTTAAGATGGAAACCCCTAGGACAACAGTAAATCAATTCTTGTGACAAAATATCTTACCGTTACTACTTCTTATATAGAGAATTATGGTTTGGATCCTAATGCAGAGTAGATGAATAATACTCATTCTTCTTAAATCCAATGTTCTTCCATAATTCCTCTGATCATGGAAACGACCACCAACTTGTCTAACACCACCTTCCCTTGCATGAATTGACCACCCTAGACCAGACGTATTAATTTCTCCTCGCACTCACCATAATTTCACATGGTTTCTCCTTGATTTCGCTAACTATCATGACTGATAAGAGGAGCAATTACCAGGGCTCCCATGCCATAACTTCACCATATTCCAAGTGGAGTATTGTCTCAAGGACAACAATCACGTTGCATCGTAAGCCAAATGTTAAGGGCACTAAGAGGTAGGTAGAGGGGCTAGGGGATATGAATTCCAATGGGACAGGAGCAAGGAGAGAAGGGAAGAGGGGGATGATGAAATGACTGTTGAGGTGGCCAAGGCAGAAGGTGAAGGGAGAAGAGGAGGATGAGGTGGAAGGGAGAGAGGTCCATGGGGGAAGGGAGGAGAGGTAGAGGGGAAGAAAGGGGAAGCAGGGGGGAAGGTAGTCAAGCTAGGGGAGAAAGGGCAAATAAATTCCATGCTTTCACTCTTATTATAACTATTTTTCCTAAAACAACCACACTTATCTATCAAAAGTTTGAGATTCATAACAACCATTAGGGGATGGTAACCGATCCCACAATGCCATTCACCTCGTTGCTTTCTTCTTTCATCCTACAAGTCAAATTGTCTTGCTTTTTAGCTTCCTAATTATTGCCTCTTAGGATATGGAAAAACTAAACTTGTTCAAAGAGAGGTATCATTCCCTGAGTTCTCTTGATCATCTAGCTCAATTTAATGTTTTGAAAGGTTGATTTGTATTTCATATGCTTTACAATCAACATGGAATCCCCTAGGATATGCATATTCTTGATTCCCTTTTTTTGGGCCAGAGAGAGCCCAAGGAACAACCCATAAGCCTTCGCTTTATTATTTATCTTCATTCCCAGACCCCAAGCATATCTATCTTCTATGATTCCTTCAGGATTAACGAGAATCCCTCCCCCTCTTGCCACCCTGGATCTTTATTTGTTTTTTAGCAAAACCTATTTTCCTCATTAGCCCACTTCTTCCTTAATCTTCTTGTTTTGCTCGCACTCCCAGCCATCAGGATTATTCTTACTCCCTAGAAATATGCAAAATGTACAAAATGAAAATCAGTATGCATATCATAACCAAATTATGAAAAATGAAATTATATTTACAAGAATTCATAATAAAAATAATTAACAAGTAATATGATTCAATGATTTATCCTTTCTAGTTTTACTTAGTCCAATTCGATCTCCATAAATGTAGGATCTAGTTTAAAATAGTTACAGGGATGTAAATTATTATTTTCAACATATGACTGACATTTTATTGTGGCCTCGTTTGAGATTTAATCCCACATTCATAAGGTAAAATCATGACGAATGGCTTATAAATATTTCATTATTCAATGTATTTGATGTGTGTAGCAGTGTATGGTATACACTGTGGTGTATTGTGTATTTGTTTTAGCCCATGATTGTATACATACAAAAATTCGAGATTCAAAGGTAATAAAGAGTAACAATATGTAAAAATAAGAAGATGCATGATAGAGCCGAATATCCATGTATTCAGGTATCTGGGAGGTGATGAGACTAGGTATTGCAACAAGAATGTTGTAACTCCCAGGGTTACCAACTTTACTTATCAACCCGGGTTCGTACAAACTTGGAGGTCACAGTGCTATATGCACAAGTAAAAGTGAAGGTCCTACCTGTTGTCACTGCTCATATGGCAAGAGACCCCAGGGGTTCCAAGCCAGACTTCTATGGGGTCATAAGAAGCTTAATTCTTTGATGGAAGAAGAACAAATATATTCTAAGAGAGAGCTACTCTACTACAGTAATGAAGAAAACATCATGTAAAGTTAAACCACACCATAACCTAATTAACCAATTAAACAATTATGCTAAGCAGAATCGCTAAATCGATCACTAAACTAATGTTGCTATCTAAGTTGCAGAAGTAAAGAGCATCAAACTATACTAAGGTGCAAGCAAAGAAACTAGACTAAATTTGTTTTCAAGCAAAAGAGCAGTCGGAGATCGAAATTGGTGAAAGGAGGACGTAAGGACACAATAGTGCATAGGGAGAGTTGGATCGATCAACGAATAGAAGATGGATGGTAGGGATCTTATCACAGGGGCTTAAGCGAATAGATGGATGAACAGGGTTAACAAACAGGAGGAACGACATAGATCTTATCATGGGCAGTTTAGTGAATAGGTGAACAAACAGGGTAACGAAGCAGATGAATGACAGAGATCTTATCGCAAGGAATTAAGTGAATGGATAGATGGAAAGCGTAATGAAGCAGATGAACGACGAAGATCTTATCGTGGAGATTAATTCAAGAGATGGACGGATAGGATTAATGAAAGGATGGATGGCAGAGATCGTATCACGAAAAGAAAACGTGCGGAAATTGTGGAGCGGGTTTCAAAGGTGGTAAGCAGTTTCTCGCCCGCCATCAAAGTTGTAAGTTGTATTTCTGAATTTCACGAGATTAGCCTAACTGAGCGACACATAGCACGAGAAAACCACTTTTCTTGCATGCTCTCGGGCGGATAACGGTCGTGAAAGAATTTGCGCGAGATTGCACGATAACCGTCGGATCAGGCTAGACAGATTGATGGTGGGGATTCGCCAAGCTAGTTGGTGAGCAGGTGATGCGATAGTCGTTGGATCAAGAGACAGATCGACGATGGAGATTAGAGCGCATAAAGTAGCTGGAATACTTCGCGCACGATGGTCGTTGGGTAATCTAATGAACCAAATGGTGATTGGTCAGGTTTTTTATGGATCAGGCGGTGAGGAAATGATGCATGAAGAACATGCTGAAGGAGGTTTCAAATGAAAATGACAGAAAAACCAGTGAGGGTAAGGGTGGACCGAGAGTGATGGAAAACGATGATAGCGAAACGAAACAAGTAATTGTGTCAAACAACAAACTCCAAAGCTCATGCGAGAACTAGAAACCTATGTTTTTGGGGTTGTTGAAGGGTCTCTTCCTCAAGTCATGGTCCCAAAGGTAGGAGGTGAGGCTGAGACACCTGCAGACAACCTTATGGTGATATTTTTCTCCTAGCTAACCTGTGAACTAAAAGAAGGCACAAATGGAGGTAAATTAAAGCACAATCGATCTACTCTACACTATTGTAAGCATAATGCAGATACTTAAGCAAACGAACAAAAGAACCATAAATCATCTACACTATATTGTTGTAATGAAAATGCAGCTACTTAAGCAAATGAACAGAAAACTAGGAAGCTACTTAAGAAAATGAACAGAACTAGAAATCTATGCTAGCATACATGTACAATAAAGAGGAGCTTTGGATGCTCAAGTTGGGCCCTAACCCAAGAGCTTCAACCCTCTGAGTTAACTCAGTGCTGGCTCAAAACAGAACTCATCTTTATTATAAAAACCATGGATTACATAACAAATTGTCACAAGTCTTACAGCTCAGAAATAAAGTAGATTTTTACAATAAGAATCTGAATCCTACTAAGGTCCCAAGCCTCTCTACTTATACATCTGAAGTCTCCAATGACTTCCCTCCCATTAGGGAGGTTTGGCTCCCCACTTAAGATAAATTGGTTTTTGTCACTTTCACTTGCTCGACTGTCTTTTAGTCCTCATGATTTGATTATTTGCACTCCGAGCTTATGGAGGAATATTCAAATGGAGGGGTAGTAAGTGAGGAGAATTTACCTCCTATAATTCCTCTCCCTTGTCCCATTTGAGTTTTGACCAAGGTCTTTGCCATAGTTCCTTGCTTTTATCCTTTATTCCTACATTTTTCCTGCCTTTTATCCTTTATTCTTGCATTACATGCATTAGACCACAAAGCAAAATATCCAACTCTAACTCATCTCATAAACAAAAGATAATCAAAAGTACGCAATAAGTTGTGAGAATAGTTGGTTTGACTAAGCTAGGAGGTGGATTAAGGCCAATTAAGGCCCATATAGTTGCCTAATGATGAGTCTCATCATCACCCCCTACTGAAAGTGTTGCTCATCCTCTAAGCAACTTAGTCAATGTCCATGTCCTTCATAGCTCTAGTAGTCTCTCTAACATCCCATGCTTCTGCTGTGGTCTCTTCTTCTTGTTTATAGAAGCTTGCTTTCCTTTCTACTTCTTCCCACTACCTCTTTTCCTCTTCTTCTTTTCTCCCTTCTAGCATCCCTAGGAGTAGTGGTGGACTGAGTTTTAAGCCTATCCAATTGACCTCCAACCTTTGCATTGATTGCTTATACATAGGTGTCCTGTTGAGTGCCTCTCTCAACCTTTGAGGGGAGTGATATTCTATGATCTTCAAGTTGTGTGGCAGTGTTTTCCATCTCCTTTAGTAGGGATGTATATTAACATCTCTTAGTAGCCTAAACATATCCTCAAAATGTGAAATTGCTTGCTCTTGGGCAGCAAGATATCTAGGTGCTAGCTGAGGATCATTTGCAACTAGATTATGGGTGTTGATTAGGGCCATGGGATTTGATTGTTCAGATCTGATGAAAAGAGGTTCATTTTTCTCTCTAGCCAATATTTTTTTCATCTATGCAACCCTTGACTTCTCATGGTTCATCGATGATGCCAAAGCCATTAATTGTAGAGCTCCCAACTCTGCATTAGGATCCCAAATATTCATGTATGTGAGGGCCATGTTGTGTAAGTAAAACTCAACCATTTTGGCCCTATGCTCCAGTGCACTTTGACCATAAAGATCAATAAACTGCTTGCAGTCCTGAAATGGCATGGTGCCCCTTTTTGCTAGTGTTTTAATTTGAAATTGCAACCATTTTTTTATGAGGTAAAGAGCATAGGATTTAGCTAGTGTCCTACATTGGATGGCCTCCAAGGAGAGGCTGGCCATACATGCTAGTTGGTTTTCCTTTTCCTGTAGTTTTCCTCTCAGGGGCCTTTAGAGACACCCTTGGTGACTCCTCCTTGTGTTCTTCCCCTTTTGTTTCAATGCCTTATTCCTCTCTGACAAAAGGACTAACATCATAGATGAGGGTTTCGATGTCATCCTCTGCTGGTAAATCTCTGAAGACTGACCATTTTATAGGGATCCTAAGGTTTTGGAGGGCATCCTCAATGAGGATTCTGATCAAATCATGGTGAGACAACTGTTGGGAATTCCCTTCCTTTACTTTGTTGTTGGAGTCTATGAGTGATTGCATCAAGAAATAGGGTATGCTAAGTCTTTGGTGAACTGGTGTTTCTACCCCAGATCTTAGTTCTTCAAGCATCCTAAAATGGTAGCCATAAACAACACAGTATCTACCCTCATATGAGATATATCTGATAAGTTGGTAGCCTACCTCACTCCATGGGTATGGCAGATTGTCCCTCCTTACTCCATTTTTATCCTCTGTGGGTTCTTCACCTTCTAAAATGAATTTCCTTTTTGCCACCTGATTATCTGCTTTGTCTTCTTTTCTCCATGCAATTCCTAGGGGAAGTGTGGTGACCCTACTAATGAACTCTGGGGTGAGATCTATAGTGAGCCCTCTAACTATAACAGTGCCATTAATTCTGCTGTGTGGAGTGAGGGAACGAGCAAATTCTTGAGAAAATAGAGTTTCCTGTATATGTAATGCACTAGCTTTTTAGAGGACTTCTTATTCCTTTGCTTGTAAATGGGGATGGATTTTTAGATCCTACCTCTTTAGAATGGTGGCAATGGACAATTCTCTTGATATTCCCTCTTGAACCCCTCTCTGCCTATCCTATAGATTGCCTCTGTGTACCCTGTAGACTGTTCTTGCAGGAATTTTCTTGTAGAACGATGGATCCTTGCTTCCAGTGGGTGGCCAGAGTTATGAGAGCTACTTGAGTGAGGGAGTTTCAAGGAGGTGGAATGCATGAATGCATGCAAACGATGTTTTGTTTCCCTTTATACCACCTTATCATTCCCACTCCTTGGAATCATCTCCCACAGTTGTTAAATCCATAGTTAACCACTTCTTGTCCTACTCCTCCTCTATTCTTTGAGTTAACTGCACCCATGTGTGAGAGGACACCCTGCTTTGTATGTGATGACTGAACAAAGGTGGCCAAGTTAACAAGCCACATTTTCACTTACAAACCAACTACCTCGTAACCTTTACAACTTTTGATCAAATGATGCATATGAGTGAGTGAGTGGGATACTTACTTGTAGTCTTGATGCCATGCTGCAATTTGTCAAGGATTAGAGGTGTTCCGTTGTTCATTTGTTGCGTGGTCATTCTTCTTCCTTTTCTGTTGTTTGTTGACGGTGTCTGTGATTGTGGATCTGATGTTGTTGCTATTGTGTAGCTCCTGGATTACCACTTGGCAATGTTTGGTGTCTCCTTTAGAATTTTTTGATCATGTTGCTGGATGGCGCTATGAGGATGTTGTAATGAATGGACAGAGGGAGTAGGATTATGTCTGTGCAGGGATGATGGTAATGGATGAGGTGAGGGATTAGATCATGTCTAGAATGAATTTTGGGGACCTAACCAACATACCATTCAGGGGATCCTGTAGAAAACACAATCTTCACCTTAAATTGAAGCAACGAAGTAAAAAAACAATGGAATTGATGGAGGGATGCATGGTAAGGAGTGGAGGAGATGAATATATGGGAGGCAGGGTTCCCTTTGGATCTTCTCTTTGCTCCTTGATTGTCTTTCTCACCCCCCTGCAAATAACAATTATGTCTTTTTTTCTTTTTCTTTTTTCTTTTATTATTATATTTTTTTTTTTTTAAACACTTAGTCTACCTCAGAGAGGTTTTCACCCTAGATATCTTCCCTGGGCGCCTCAAGAAAGGTTTTTACCTAGGGATCTTCTTACTCTTTTTCATTTTTTCTCATCCTTGGGCCACCTTATGAGGTTTTCAACCCAAAGATGGGACTCAGGCACCTCATGGAGGTTTTCACCTGAATCCTTATTCTTTTTTCTCTTTTCAATGCCCTGATGAGGGACGAACTGGAAATTGTTCCACTATCATCACTGTCTTATTGATATTGTCAATGAACTCTTGTTTTGATAAAGGCCTCTTGTACATTTTCAATCGGTGTCGATTAACAAGCAATGGAATGGCTTCTTCATCTATAGTTCTAATTTGCACTAAACCATTATCATGGCATCTTTTCACCACATAAGGTCCGAGCCATCTTGTCCTTTGCTTTCCCTTGAAGTCTTTATACCTAGAATCATATAACAATTCCCAATCTCCCTCTTGAAATTGCTTCTCCTTGATATGTTTGTCATGCCAAATCTTCCTCTGAAGCTGAACTATCTTTGTATGTAGGAAGGCCTACATTCTGAATTCATCCAAGCCATTCAAATGGAACAATCTTTCTTTCTATGCATGAGGAGATCCAAATCTAGTTGGGTTGCCATCCTTAATGCATTATATTCAAACTCAATGGACAACAAAGCCTTTTTCCCATAGACCAGCTCATAGGGTGTAAATCCAGTGGTGGTCTTCCATGTTGTATTATAGGCCCAGGTGGCCTCAACTAGTCTCTCTGCCCAATCCTTCCTGCTACTTCTCACTACCTTGGTTATGATGTTCTCCAATGCCCAGTTGGTCACCTCCACTTGCCCATTAACTTGTGGATGATAAGGAGTGGAGGTCCTATGCTTGGTTTTGTGATGGCTGAGCAGTTCTTCAATCATGCTGGAGGTAAACTGGATGCCTTGGTCTGTGACTAACTCTCTAGGGTACCCAAATTTGTAGAATACATTCTCCCTTAGGAACTCAGCCACCTTCTCTTCTGTTGTTGCCTTAATCGCCTTGGTTTCATCCCACTTACTCAAATAATCAGTGCACACACTAATGTACTGCTTTTGCTTTGAAGGAGGGTTGATAGGCCCAATGAAGTCCATGCCCCACTTGTCAAATGGCTCGAATGTCACTTGAGGTTGTAGGAGAATTTCATCTCTTGGAGTAGGCTTTCCTATCCTCTGGCACCAATCACATTGACTAATGTACTTTTTCACATCTTGATGAAGAGTAGGCCAATAATAGTCTGCTTACAAAACTTTGAATGTTGTCCTCTTTGTTCTAAAGTGACCTCCACAAGGCCCATCATGACAGGTCAGAAGGATGTCAAAAACTTCCTCTTCCCTTACACGCCTTCTCAAGATTTGATATGGGCCAAGTTTGAATAGATTGCCCCCAATCCAGGTGAAGGGGGCGCTTTTCCTGACTATCTTGCTCTTTTCTTTGGAGGGCAAGTTTGGTGGGAACTACGCTGATACCAAATAGTTTGCTATATTAGCAAACCATGGGGAGAGAACTGTAATAGCAAACAAATGCTCATCTGGTAACTGCTCATCCACCATTCCTTCTTCACCTACAGGCAGATTCATCCTAGATAGAAAGTCTACAACAACATTTTTCTTACCAAGCTTATCAACAATAGTTAGATCAAACTGCTGTAATAAAGCAACCATCTTATAATTCTAGCAATCACATCTAGTTTTTTCATTAAATATTTGATTGCAGCATGATCAGTATGCACAAATGTTTGATAACCTGTAATGTAATGCCTAAATTTGTTTAATGAATGCACAACAGTCAGGAGTTCCTTTTCGGTCACAATATAGTTTAGCTCAGCCTTTGATAGGTTCTTACTGATAAAATAGATGGCATAGGGCAATTTCTCCTCTTCCTAACCTAAGGCTGCTCCTATGGCTTTGTGTGAGGGATCAGCATGAATATGAAAAGGGAGGGCCCAGTTTGGGCCTCTAAGGATTGGTGCAATGATTAACTTACCCTTAAGAATGTCTAAGGCCTCTTGTTAGCTCTTTGACCATATAAACTTAGAATCTTTGGCCAAAAACCCAACAAAGGAGAGGCCAACTTGCTGAAGTCCTTTATGAAACTTCAGTAGTATCCAGAGAACCCTAAGAAACTCTTGACATCTCTCTGATTGTGTGGAGGTGGGACCCATTGGATGATTGCTATTTTGTTTGGGTCCACCTGCAGTCCTTGCTGAGATATTGAATGACCTAGCACAATCCCTTCAGTCAATAAGAATTCACATTTTTCTGGGCTGAGAGATAGATTCATTCCAATGCATTTGTATAATACCTTGCCTAGGTTAGTCAGGGCTTCTTGGAAATCACAGTCATAAGGTGTAAAATCATCCATATAAATTTTCACTGCATCATGTATTAATTCAGCAAAAATACTCAAGATTGCTCTAAGGAAAGTGGCAGGAGCAATGCATAGGCCAAAAGGAAGGACCCTATAGGCAAAAGTACCCCAAGGACAGGTGAATGTGGTCTTATCCTAGTCTTCTAGGCAGATTTGGATTTGGTTGTATCCAGTGAATCCATCTAGGAAAGAAAAGAAGTTCTTCCCTGCCAAGCCATCTAGTACTTGGTCAATGAAGGGTAGGCGAAAATGATCCTTCCATGTGGCTTTGTTCAACTCCCTGTAATCTACACAAATCCTCCACATACCATTTTTCTTGGGAACTAACACTAAAGGAGAGACCCACTCATTGTCTGAGATAGGGTAAATGAATCCTACCTCTAGCAGTTTTTGCAGTTCTTCTTTGACTGTGTCTTTAAGAGCTGGATTCATCCTCCTTTGTGGTTGCCTGATTGGCTTGCAACCTTCTTTGATGTCTATGTGGTGAGTACACACTAAGGGGTGTACTCCCTTCATTTCCTTGTAACTCCAAGCGAATGCTTCTAGGTTTTCGCTCAACATGTTGCATAACTCTTGCTCTTCAAGAGCAAACAGAGATGGATTAATTTTCAAAGTTTTCTCTGGGCCGAAGTCTATGGTTTTGACACGGAGTGGGTTGGAATTGGCCAAGAATAAGTCAATTGTATGATTGTTCTGGGTTGCCCTTACTTCTTCTTCTAATGTGAATGAACTTGGAGTTGGACTTTGGAGCAAGTGTTCAATTAAGTCATCCTCATCTTGTTTTCATCCTCCTATGGTTGCTTCCAAAGCATAAAGTTGGGTAAAATAAACCTCATCTTCTTCCTCCTCCTCCAACCATAAAGGTAAATCATGCTCTAGGTAAGGTTGAGCAGGAGGGTATAGGACTAACTATTTGGACATATGCTCATTCTTGATGGTCATATTCCCAACTCTGCAACTAATGTAAGCATCAGTTGTGGCCAACCATGACCTCCCAAGGATGAAAGGGTAACCAGTAAGCTTAGCCTTAGGCTGGAGAACTAGGAAATCTGCAGGGTACTTGCAGGAGTTAATGGAGACCATCACATCCTCCACAATTCCCTCAGGGGTGGCTATGGAACAGTCTGCAAGTTGCAAAACTGTTGTGGTCTTCCTCAATGAACCTTTGAGGTTGAGCTTGATCATGGTGTCCTTGGTCATCACATTAATCGCAGCCCCAATCAGAGTGTGTGGGACAATGGTGCCATTGATGTGTACATCTACTACAGGACTTCCAGGGTTCAAATAAATTAGACATATTACCTACCCCAACATTAAGTCAGACAGTTGCCCAATGACATTAATGGTAGGGGCATCCCTTTTTCTTCTTCCTGGATGCTTGAAGCATTTCTCCTTAATCAACTTATTGTAAATGGGAACACCTTTTATTGCCTGGAGAAGGGGGATCTTTACACATAGATTTTTCAATTCTCCCATAAGTTCAGTTTCTTCTGGGGTAGGCAGGAGTGGTTGGGCTAATCTCTCAGGAAAGGGTGGATTTACTTTAAGGTTGGTTTCCTCTCTTTCTTCCTCAACCTCCCTATGTGGAGAGGGAGCTTGGTTGTCTGGGAGAATTCTCCTAGATCTTAGGTTGATCTCCTGGATTTCTACAACATAAGGAGGGTATGATGTCTCTCCACAGTGTACTTATTGAGCCTGCCTATTGTTTCGGTTCGGATTTGGTTGGGCAGGCGTCTGGGGTTGCTTGGGTGGAGCAAAGTGCAGGAGTTGTGGTTGGGTAGGTGGTCGAGGCAATAGGGCTTGAACATTGTTGAATTGGGGCCTCAACCCCTAGAGTGGGGTATTCCACTGATGTTGTAGCTAAACATAAGGTTGAAATGACTGGCTGACTGGTTGGGAATGATACTGAGATGTATAGGACCAAGGAGGGGGTGTAGACTAGGAAGGATGAGCAGGGGGTCCACAAGAAGGTATATTTGTGGTTAGGTTGGGGTTGTAATATGCATGGGATGACCCTTGCATACCCTGCTAGTATGGTCTAGGCCCAGGAGGTCTCCTTTGGTTGATGTAGCAAAGCTACTCAATGACCCCTTCAACCCCTTGATATACAGTTTTCAGTCCAAGTAAAGAAGGGCACTTGTTTGTGGAGTGGTTTTCTGCTTCCTCTTGCTTCCTTTTGATGTTCATGGTGTCCAATTGCAAGGCAAGGGTTTGTAGCATATCACTTTTGAAATCTTCTAGCATATTTCCAATTTCACCCTTCATGGATGAGTTGGAGGATGTTGTACTAACCATAGGTTAACTACCCCTACCCTTTTTCCTGGTTGCCCTAGAATGGTTTCTAAAGACAATCTTAATATCCCCATAGGGTAATTGGTAGATATCTCCTCCTGCTATCATATGTAAGGTATCCAGAAGATCCTCCCTTACTCCTTTAAGCAGGACCAGCTTCAGTGACTTAGAGTCAAGTGTGCACCTGGCCCTTTTGTAACTGAGATGGAATCTTTCTTCATAGTCTTCTAAGGATTCATCCTGGCCTATGGTGATCCTAAAAGTCTATTCTTTAGTGTCCTTTGACCTACAATAGTCCCTATATTTGTTGTTAAAAGCATGTTGCATCTGAGCCCAATTTGTGATTCTATCTTCAGGTAAACCCATGAACCAACTCAATGCTGCATCCTTGAGGGTAGATGGAAACAATTTTAACTTTTGCCCATCATCTATATAGTCATAGGTTCGACATATAACAACAACTCAAATAGGAAAGTGTCAGGGTCCTCTGTGGTCAGGCCATGTAAATGAGGTAGAGCAGAGGGGCTTATATTCTTCATCGTAGTGTCCCCATTGGTCTCCCTGATGGGGAAGGCACCCTCAATTCTCTCTCTATTTCCTCTATCATTTCAGTTTTCAGCCATTGGTTCAATAGGAATGGGTTCTTCCTCTTCTTCTTCCCCTGTAGGTTCCTCAAATATGTAAGGTTGCTCACCTAAAGGGTCTTCCAATTCACCGTCACTGAAGAAGAAAGAAGGTTGATTGTTGGATGCAGTGAGGGTATTTGACAAGAATTTCCCTGAACTCTATTCGTACGAGGCATGAAAGGAAAATTTAATATTATTATTTATTTATTTATTTTGATTTATTTATTGTTGTTGTTTTTTTTTTCTCAGTAAAATTAAACTATTTCTATTGAGTAAAATATAGTACAATCAAGAGAGGTAAGAAACCAGCGAACCGGAAATGATGAAACTATCAACCTCGGTCCCGGAGAAGGAATGAACGATGCACGGAGCTAAAACAATTAACTTGAGAGCAAAAGACTGACTTTTACCCCACAGGGGCGGAATTCTCAACACGATGTTTTTTCCCTTTCTTTTTATTGTCTTTTATCCAGCCATCCTGGGGAGTATGAGCTAAAACAACTTGAAGACTAGAATTCTCCAATAGGGGGATCTCCTTATCTGATTCAGAAGAGGAGGTCTCATGGACACGCTTCTGGGAGATTGTTGCGACAGTGGTGTGCATAGGAGTATCAGTGGAAGGATCCATCGTCTGAGGCGCCTGGTTCAGTTCTGCATCACTCTCCTCATCATCATAGCTCACTGTTGGCGGCGAAGAACAAGGGGACCAATGCTTGGGTTTGGTCTTTGCATTGTTGCCCTTTTTCGATTTTGCAGTGAGCGATGGGTAAGAATTCTACAGGTGCCCTGTTAGGTGACAGTGGCGGCAACCGAAGGCAGTGTTTTCGTAATCCAGGATCTGGGTCCAAACAAAGTCATTGATCTTGAGATTGATTTGATCTAGCAGTCCCTTGCTTAAATATAGCTCCACACATATTCTAGCATATGTGTAGAGACCTTGAAGTGCCCGCCAGGAATCTCCCATTAAAAAGCGGCCCAAGGTGTTGCCTATGCCCCTATAGACTGCTAAGTGCCACAGGTGAGCTGGTAGGTTTGGAAGTCTGATCCAGATAGGCGCTTTGGTGATGACTGCGGATGTTGGGTCAAAATCTGGGAACCATGGAGTTAAGAAGAGTCTTGTTGTGCCCATAAACCAAGGACCTTCTTCTAAGGCCTGTTCATAGTGCTTAGGATTGTCGAACAGAACTATAAAATATCCTTTGAGCAGAAGCTGACCTTGCAATGGTGAGTCCAGTTGTCATGGATCTAGTCATAGAGGTCCTTAGAGCGTGGCCAAAGCCCATTGAATCTGCAAATGATGGCCCTTTCAGCAAATTTTTGAAGGTCATCTGCAAGGCCAGGGTGGGAGATCTCAACAGAGGGAACCTCCTCTAACTTGTCAACCAGAAAAGGCTTGGGTTCGGGAGTCTCAAGGTAAATGGGAATCTCAGAATGTACTGCAGCTTTGTAGGAGAAGGGAGGAGCTGAAGAAGATGACCTGTAGCGCCACCTCTCAAACGAAGGGAAAACACTAAAGAGTTATTATTTTTTATGCTGTAAGAAGAGAGGGGAAGAGGATCATCGAGTTGTTTACCTTGAAATAGAAGTCTCTGTAGGGCAAAGGGGATCCTGAATTGGCATTCCAGTTTTACCTTGAGATTCTGCACTAGATCTGAAGGGTAGACCCATTGCAGAATGGTCTTGCCTAAGATCTGTGAGATTTGAACCTAAAAGGGGGCAGAGAAATTTTCAAAATCTTTATGGAGCGACCCATTGCCAGAATATTTTAGGTCTCCTATCTCCTGAGGAACTGGAGGCAGTGGGGGAGGAAAATGCTTCTGCAGATGGAAGCTATTGCTCCAGCCTAGATCCGCTGCAGAGGATAGGGCTGCAGATCTGTAGAGGGGCCGAATGATCATTTGCATCAGACAAAACCCTGCCTTGCTGCCTTTTTGGAGTAAAGAGAGAGAGGCCAACGCTTGGAGCGCATCCAAGGTCTCTGTCCTGGGAGAAAAGTCTGGGCAGCTGGCAAGCAGGTCTTCTGAATATCTGCAAAGGCCACCAGCAAGTCGGAGAAGAAGCCGGCCCTCGATTGTGGACGTAAGCACCAGCGCTACAGAGTGTGGGTTTTGCCGAACATTAGGAGCTAGTACAGGATCAGCCACAGTCTAAAGCTCAAGCCTACTTGGCACTGAAACTCCATCGAAGAGATCCTCTATACCGTGATAAATGCTGAGGTTACCAGCATAAAGAGTTGTAGAGGGGCAAAAGGGACCCTTGAAAAGCTGAATCTGCCGTTGTTTCTCTGAATGTTGTGTCTGCCTTTGCAGATCTGCATAGTAAGGGCTGAGCGGAGCACATAGTGCAGGGTCAATGTCGTTCGAGGCACTTTGGTGCAGCGCAAGAGTTGCAGAAGAATGAGCCGCCGACAAAACCCTAGTCTCCATTTTGTGCAGTAGAAATCACTTTCCCGGTGAATTCTCCATTTATTGTTGTTGTTATTATTATTATTATTGTTTATTTTTATTTATTTATTGTTGTTGTTATTATTAGGAAAGAAGAAGATAATGACAAATGAAAGAAAGGAAGCTACTAACAAAGAAACTACTTGCTGAATTGAAATTCTACTTGCAAAATGGAAAGGAAAGCAGATAATGACAACTAAAAGAAAGGAAGGAACTAGATTACTATTGCAGAAATAAACTAATGGAATAAAATTGGAGACTAGATATAGAAGAAAGTAGTAATCACATTCTACTTACACACCTCCCCGGCAACGGTCCCAAAAAGTGTTGAGCCTATGTATTGCAATAAGAATGCTGCAACTCCCAGGGCTACCAGCTTTACTTATCAACCTGGGGTTCGTACAAACTTGGAGGTGATAGTGCTATATGCACAAGTAAAAGTGAAGGTCCTGTCTGTTGCCACTACTCATCTGGCAAGAGACCCTAGGGGTTCCAAGCCAGACTTCTATAGGGTCAGAGGAAGCTTAATTCTTTGATGGAAGAAGAACAAATCTATTCCAAGAGAGAGCTACTCTACTGCAGTACTGAAGAAAACAACATGTAATGCTAAACCACACCATAACCTAATTAACCAACTAAACTGTTATGCTAAGCAGAATTGCTAAATCGATCACTAACCTAATGTTGCTATCTAAATTGCAGAAGTAAAGAGCATCAAACTATACTAAGGTGCAAGCAAAGAAACTAGACTAAATCTGTTTTCCAGTGGAAGAGTAGTCGAAGATCAAAATTGGTGAAATGAGGACGTAAGGGTGCAATAGTGCATAGGGACTGTTGGATCGATCAACGAAAAGAAGATGGATGGTGTGGATCTTATTACGGGGGCTTAAGTGAATAGATGGATGAACAGGGTTAACGAACAGGATGAATAACGAAGATCTTATCGCGGGCAGTTTAGTGAATAGGTGAATGAACAGGGTAATGAAGCAGATGAATGACGAAGATCTTATCGTGAGGAATTAAGTGAATGGATAGACGGAAAGGGTAATGAAGCAGATGAACGGTGGATATGTTATCATGGAGATTAAGTCAAGAGATGGATGAACAAGATTAATACGAGGATGGATGGTGGAGATCGTATCGCGGGAAGAAAACGTGCGGAAATGATGGAGCGGGTTTCGAAGGCGGTAAGCAGTTTCTCGTGCGCCCTCGAAGCTGTAAGTTGTATTTCTGAATTTCACGCGATTAGCCTAACTGAGCGACACATAACACGAAAAAACCACTTTTCTCAGGTGCTCTCGGGCGGATAGCGGTTGTGCAAGAATCCGCGCAAGATTACGTGATAGCCGTCGGATTAGGCTAGACAGATCGAGAGTAGAAATTGGCCAAGCTAGTTGGCGAGTGGGTGACGCGATAGTCATTGGATCAAGAGACAGATCAACGATGGAGATTAGAGAGCATAAAGTAGGTGGAATACTTCATGCGCGATGGCCGTTGGGTAAACTAATGAATAAGACGGTGATTGGTCAGGTTTGTTGTGGATCGGACAATGAGGAAATGATGCATGTATAACGTGCTGAAGGAGGTTTCAAATGAAAACGACAGAAAAAACCAGTGAGGGTGAGGGTGGACCGAGAGTGATGGAAAACGATGATATTAAAACGAAAAAAGTAATTGCATCAAACAACAAACTCCAAAGCTCATGCAAGAACTAGAAACCTGCATTTTTGGGGTTGTTGAAGGGTCTCTTCCTCAAGTCATGGTCCCAAAGGGAGGAGGCGAGGTCGAGACACCTGTAGACAACCTTATGGTGATATTTTTCTCCTAGCTAACCTATGAACTGAAAGAAGGCACAAATGGAGGTAAACTAAAGCACAATCGATTTACTCTACACTACTATAAACGGAATGCAACTACTTAAGCAAATGAACAGAAGAACCATAAATCATTTATGCTATACTGTTGTAATGAAAATGCAGCTACTTAAGCAAATGAACAGAACCAGAAATCTATGCTAGCATACATGTACAATAAAGAGGAGCTTTGGCTGCTCGGGTTGGGCCCTAACCCAAGAGCTTCAACCCTCCGAGTTAACCCAGTGCTGGCTCAAAACAGAACTCATCTTTATTATAAAAACCATGGATTACATAACAAATTGTCACAAGTCTTGCAACTCAGAAATAAAGTAGAGTTTTACAATAAGAATCTGAATCCTACTAAGGTCCTAAGCCTCTCTACTTATAGATCTGAAGTCTCCCATGACTTCCTTCCCACCAGGGAGGTTTGGCTCCCCATTTAAGATAAACTGGTTTATGTCAGTTTCACTTGCTCGACTGTCTTTCAGCCCTCATGACTTGGTTGTTTGCACTCCGAGCTGATGGAGGAATATTCGAATGGAGGGGTAGTAAATGAGGAGGATTTGACTCCTATAATTCCTCTCCCTTGTCCCATTCGAGTTTTGACCAAGGTATTTTCCACAGTTCCTTGCTTTTATCCTTTATTCTTGCATTAAATGCACATTAGACCACAAAGAAAAATATCCAACTCTAACTCATCTCATAAATAAAATATAATCAAAAGTATGCAATAAGTTATGAGAATAGTTGGTTTGACTAAGCTAGGAGGTGGATTAAGGCCAATTAAGGCCCATATAATTACCCAATGATGAGGCTCATCAAGAGGCTTGGTGAAATCTTCACAGGTTACACCTAGATCCAATTACCAATATATATGTGAAAACATATATGGAATCCATGACATTTGGGATATCGAAAAAGGCTATATAATCATGGACTCAAATCCAAATACATTTGGAGACTAGAAAAATATGCGATCTAGACATAAAATACTACATGATCAATCATTTAGAATCTAGGAATCTGAAAGATTTCTAAAGTCAATTCATTTAGACAAGCTTCTTTTGGTACCAGATGCAAGAGAAATCCACCAACTAAAATGACATGTCACCGTGCCAAATTATTTTCCATGTAAGACGCCTTGTCAACATGATTAATAGATTAAGTAAAATAATTTTTTCTAGTAGGATTACATGTAATATGACATGAGAACATATCATAACTCAAATCCTTAAAACCTTATTTCACAAGTTTCCAAATGCCAATTTAAAACCACAAAAGAGTTGATAAAAGAACTATGGATTCATATATCTGACATTCAAGCATCTAATGATTACAAATAGTGATCAAATAAATCTCATTTGGATCCGGATAAGTTAATTTTGGGAAATAATTGAAAATGAATAAATTTGGTTGATTGCATATGGATTATAATATAGGGATATTAGAATCCAGATATTCAGGATTATGTTGATTCTAATGTTTGATGTAGACCCATATACTTGCATCTGGATAGCCAAGATTCACAAAGCACAATTTAAAATATAAAGAAATTCAAACTCTTTGATCGGGAATTTGTGACTAAGATTACTTCTATGAGTTTCCTCTACATTCGACAAAATAATAAAAATTAGGTTAAGTAATAGGTGATGCCAATCTGGTCTTTCAAAGCACCTTGCTCCAATATGTCTCTTACTACATGCCAAGATCCAAGTTTGGGTAACGAAATTCAAGGTTTGCACTAAAACCTTTTACACCCAAGGTCAAATGCTCAGATCCCTCTTCTTCAAGATTAAAACCTTATTGTATAGTGAAACCCAATATAACCCATGGAAAATTTGTAAAGCAAAAAACTTAAATAAACCACTTTAACCTACTTTCAGTTGAGCCCATCGTAGTTCGACCTATTCGAGGCTCGAATATGCCAGTTTGGGGTTTGATATATTAAGAGGCTGAGTGCACTTAGAGTCTTGAATATGTTAGGCGGTTTGAATAGTTTAGGGCCTGAATGTGTTCCAAATATGCCAAGGTTGGGTCCCACATCAAATAAGGTTGTTTAATACTTTTAGAGTTCAAAGGAAATATGTGATTGCAAAGTTAAAGAGGGGACGAATTTCGAATGCTCGAAAGACTTTAAGTTTGGGTTTAATAACTGGTTTAAATTATCTTCGATTGTTTCAGGACTTAATCATTTCTCATGTGGCTCAATGGTTTCCAACACTACCTATGAACTGAACTACAATTTAATTGAAACAACTAATTGGCCGACCCTATGAACTAAATTTAGGAACAATATGCAACGAATATTTAGTCTACGATTAAGATTTAATCTAATTCCACGATTAAGCTAAAATAGGGAGATCATACAAATAGGGAATTAAACTCTAATTAATTCCTTTAACAAACCAATAAATAGAACCCATGCTAGACATAAATAACAAAGTATATACAATAAGAGAGAAATAGAAATATTCACTTAACCTAATCTCTTGTTCAATACCAAAAAAAAAAAACCTCAAATCTGTGACTCTGGAATTTTTGGACCTTTTTCTTAAGCTATAGGTTCTATTTAAATACAAAATAGCTAACTATTAAGATCCACTAATTATGGACCTGATTTCTAAATATGGGAAAATGTCTAATTTATTAAAACTAATTAAAAAATCTCTCGGATATTAGACCAACAATTTCCTGTTCTATAGCAAAAGAATGACACTTCAACTAACGACTAATTCTCGTAAATATTACAAATAAATAACTAAATTCAAGAAACCCACTTCAGTAAATGGGATTTATGACCATTGTAGTCAAAATGAGTTAAGAGGTGGTGATGATGCTCTTGCATCAATATGAATAATTATTTCTAAGGGAAATCATAAAACAAAAACTATTTAAAAACTTCCAAAAAGCTTACGAACTCATCAAAAGAGATCAAGATAAAAAATAATGATAAAAATTAAAGTATTTATAGTATAATCTCAAAATCAAATGATAATAAATCAATAAATCAAGAAAACAAATGAAAATTTATAATGCTCCCATTATTTTATGAAGAAATCATAGAATTCAGGGGAGGCTGGAGCTGGAGGGGTTATTTATCACCCTGATGGACAAGTAGAAAAAAAGTTTGCCTGGTGTATAGGATTAACAACAAATAACTAGACGGAGGAACTTGGACTTTGGCAAGGGCTCAGGTTGGCAGAAGCAGAAGGAATTTATCAGTTAAACTTTTTTGGAGACTCTCTTATTATCATCCAAAAATGTGTTAACCGGTCACAAAATAAGGATATAAATCTAAGGCCAACTATGCAAAGAATATATCTGATTTTGGATAATTTTGAATCTATAGATTTCTTCCATATCAAGAGAGAGAATAATGTAGTGACGATTGTCCAAGCTAATCTAGGCGTTAATATGGAGCAAGGTGAAATTAGGGAGGATGAGGCCGCATCCACATGTTTTGTCCCATGATTAAACAAAATCAAAATACCTCGATTCACAAGAGGCAATTAAAGGAGAATAAATTGTCTGACAAGCAGATTAAATGTTATTCTCATTCCATTGAATACTTGTTATGCGATGGTTTTCCTGGCAACATGTTGAGGCATTCATATAACAAATGGTTAATTAAGAAAAGCAAGGATAGGAGCGTGGATAAGTGGGAGACCGTAGCTCAAGATTTAAGGTAGAGTAGTTGCGAAGGAATAATCATTTCTGAGTTCAAGGAGGAACGTCTCAAAACGATCATGTGGGATCACCACTTGGATCAAAAGGCAATGAATTCCAATTCGTTTGTTGGGCACACATTTAATTCGCAAAGCATTAAAAATGAAGGGACCCCATGCGCCATCATTTTGAAGCTAAATTTGGGTATAAGAGCCAAGATGTGGAAAGCTCATGCTATACGGTTTGCCATTCAATCCCATCGAGCTGGAGAAATGGCCTCCTTGTCAGGCAATGGCATTAGAGGCTCCTCTGAGGATATATATGAAGTGTTTAAGTAGGAAGTCAAGGATATAATATCTAGGATCAGGGGACAAATCATTTATGAGGCCCGATCTCATTTCACTCTTGTATCATAACATTTGGAGGGCCTGAAGAAGGATGTGGAGAATGTGTAGGCAGATGAGGAAGTTATTTTAATGAAGATGGAAAAATTGGACATGAAAGTGCAGAATTCAGAGTATAAGGTGGAGAACGTGGTTGTTTCGGTGCTTAAATAACCTTTCGCCCTTGGTGATAGTGGTGTGTTGGCATTATGACATAGGTTTGGCACTATGGCACAAGTATTGTCCTTGATGGCAACTCACTCAGATGAATCACAGTTCAGGCTCACAAAATGAAGGAAAAAGAGATATACGCACGTTCCCCTTAACCAAGCCGCGTATACACACGGGTTTGACGACCAAAAGGTGTGTATGCATATACACACACTTTCATGCAAGGAAAGGCACGTACATGTTGGAGAATTTGGTTTTGGTCCGTGGTATTTGGACCATGGTATTGGTCCAAGGTATCTTGTCCGACGTGTTGACCCTAGGTATTTGGTCCAAGGTATTGGTTCTAAGTGGTTTTGGACCATGGTATTGAGTAAGGCCTAAGACTATAAAAGGAGGAGAAGATCATTAGGCAAAGGCACTCAAGTATTGAATATCTAATGAAAAGCAAGATCTCTAATACTGTCATTGGGTAATGGTGCATAGCTATATCTAAATCAAGGAGGAACCTGAGTGATTGAAGAAGGATAAGTTCTATTGATGGGTCAAGATCTTAAGGCTTGAAGAGAAGTATCTTTGTGTGGTTTTTGACCTTTTATCCGAATAATTGGCACATGTCATAATCTATAAATCTGATGATCTGGGTATAACCAATGTTTGAATAGTGGTAAAGGTTAAATCATCTTTTACAGATCTGTACGCAGGTTCCATATAGTAAAGGCACGTATACACGCTGGTTCGGTATTTCAAAACTGCGTATATGCAGGTCCGCCTTGAGAAAATTACGTATGCACGTAGGTTCGACACATTGAATTAGCGTACGCCTCATAGAATATGTTTTAGCTACTTCTGTTTACTATTGCAGTGTTCTAGGTTTTGGATTGGGTTCTGGTTACTGTTACTGTGTTCTGGTTACTTCATTCAGAAAAGTGATTGTTTGATTCAGTTTTGGTTGGTGCAAAGGAGATTGGTTGATGCAGATATATTTAATGTTTGATTGATGTTATTGATGGATCCAGTCTAAAAAATGAAACGTGGTCCCTGGAAGAAAAGAGAAGGTTGTAGCCTTCTATAGGTTAGCACCTACGTACTAGTACATCAGCTAGAACAAGAGCTAGGGGGTTGTAGCTCCCTTCCAGGAGAAGCTGGAGAACGAGAGAAGTTTGTAGCCTTCTGCAGGTAGAAGCCTGCGTACTGGTATAAGACTGCACCAGTACAAAATATTGTAAAAGAAGTTTCTTATTAAAAGAAAGATAGAGACGATTGTAGCAGGTGGTTTTCACCCACATTGGGTTTCCACCTTATATCTTGTGTTCATGTGTGTGACTGTCTAATCTGTTTTTACTACTCCTGGTTATTGTTTATATGGTTCTGATGCATAGATTAATGATCAACTTATGAAGAATTAACTAAATTATAAGTTTACAGGGTATACACTAGTTTCTTTATATACAGTTGCGTATACATGCAGGTTTAATTAACTGAAGTAGCGTATATGAATTAGAATATGGAAATGAAATATTACTAACTTGATAATACTGATTCACCCCCCCTCAGTATTATTTCCAACAATTGGAATCAGAGCAGGTTCTTCAGAAGAAGCTTAATCGCTTAAAGAAAGATCCATCATCATGAGTCACTACGAAAGAGAGGGATCCATTATACCAAAAATCTTTGATGGGAGCAACTTCATCTATTGGAAGGTAAGAACCACATCCTATCTTCAATCTCTTGGAACAGATGTTTGGGAAATCGTGGAAGGAGGATACACATTTCCATCGGCAATTCCTACAGATACTACAGGTAAAAAGTAGTATGAAACAAATACCAAGGTTGTCAATGCATTATTGGGGAGTCTGTCACAATCAGAATTTGTCAAGGTTATGCAGCTCGAAACCGCCAAAGAAATATGGGACAAGATCGTTCTAAGCTATGAAGGAGACGACCAGGTAAAATGTGCAAAACTACAATCTCTCATAATTCAATATGAAACTCTCAAAATGCAAAATTATGAAAGTATAGCTAATTACTTCTTACATATAGATGAGATTGTTAATCGCATGAAAAACTTGGGTGAAGAGATAAAAGAAGTTACTGTAGTTGAAAAGGTTTTAAGATCCTTGTCTTCTAAGTTTGAATCAAAAGTTTATGCCATTGAAATATAGCATAATATTCAGACTATTACTATGACACAGCTGCACAGAATCCTAACTGCTTTCGAAATAAGAAAAGGGGGTCCATCAGATATGAGAGAAGCCATATTCAAAGCTTCAGGAAGAGAAGAACTCAATGAATCAAGACATAATTCAGAAGGAGAGGAAGAAGCAAAATTTTTCAAGAACCTTCAACAGGGTATTGAAAGATTCAGAGGTAAGCTACCTTTCAAATGCTTTGCATGCGGAAGAGTTGGTCATTATGCAACCAAATGTCCTCATAAAGATAAGCTTAATAAAGGTAAGGAACCAACAAAATGGAATAGAAAACAGAATGTAAGTAAGAAGAGCTATTATACGCATAAAGATAGTGATGGTTTATCAAATAGTGATGAAGATGAACATGGTAATGACTATAAACTTCTGATGGCTTTTGAAGACGATAATTTCTTAGATGCTTTAGATGAAGACGGTCTCTATGAAGAATTTTCTAAACTTAAAATCTGTTTAGAAGAAAAGAGTATGATTATAGATACTCTAGCATTCCAACTCGCTAAAAGGGAAAAACAAAATGAAAAGTTAGAATGTGAAATTGTGGGTATAAGAAAAGATATTGAGAAAACAAAAGCAGTCAATCTTAGATTTGCAAAAGGATTAGAAACTTTAGATGAAATTATCAAAGTGCAGTGTTCTCCTCTGATAAAGGCAGGTCTTGGATATACTGAAGAAACATCTCAAGCACAGAAGCCATCAACCTCCAAAAGCGATCTTGATGCAGCAAGGAGAAGTGAACAGGTTGACAATCGTCAGCAAAGGCATAAAGAAGATCATCAAGTAAATCGGGTTCAGTCTACTTCAAGGATGAACAAAAGCTATAACCAATCACAAGTAAATTAGTCTCAATTTGCTTCAAGAATGAATGTCAATGGAAACTACAATCATCAAGTCAGTAGATTTGATAATCACAGGAATTTCTTTAATGGCCAATGGTTTTCATGTCATAATTTTGGACGCAAAGCTGCTCAATGTGTTGCTTACAAGACCATCATGACCAGAGAAGCACGAAATCAAAGGAATGTGACTGGGATCATGAAAATAACCTACAATAACTTTTTTGCTCTTGAAAATCAAATATAATGCTCTATTTGTAACAACTTCGGTCATGAAGATTCTTAATGCAGGTGTAAATTTCTGCAAACATCTCAGAAGGAGCAAGCTTCATTTGGCTCCAAAACATGGAGAAAGAAAGAACCGCAAATAGAAAGATGTGGAATAGCCTTGCATGCAGAAGGACAAGAAAATCAGTGGTATATCGATAGTGGATGCTCGAAACACATGACAGGTGATAAAGAAAACTTCAGCCATATAACGCCTTAGAAAAAGAAAAGAAGGTCTCATTTGGTAATGACACTCCTACAGTCATAAAAGGTAAAGGCTCTATTCTCTTAAAAGAAAAGGTTAAAGCTGGGAATGTTATGTATGTTGATGGTATAAAGCATAACCTATTGAGTGTCAGTCAAATGTGTGATCAAGGAAATGATGCAGTATTTCGATCAAATGGATGTGTTGTTCGTGAGCTTGATACAGGAGAAATAGTGATCAAAGGTGTAAGAACTCCAAACAACTTGTACATACTCAAGGGAGGACAACAACAATGTTATCTAAGTAAAAATGATGAACATTGGCTATGGCACAGAAGACTGGGGCATCTAAGCTTCCCTCAAATAAGAAAAGCATGCAGATACCAGGCAGTTCGTGATCTTCCAGATATCCGCATTCCAGAAAATACAATATGCAAATCATGTCAATTTGGTAAGCAAACCAGAACACATTTCCCTAAAAAGGAAGAATCAGCAATAAGCCTCTTGAACTTGTTCATACTGACTAATGTGGACCATCAAGGAAAAAGTCACCTCATGGAGAAGAATATTTTATATTGTTTATTGACGATTTTTCAGGAATGTGTTGGATAGGACTTCTAAAGCACAAAGTCGAAGCTTTCAAAAAGTTCAAAGCCTTCAAAGCCTTGGTTGAAAATGAATCAGATCGGACAATCAAATGCCTCAGGTCTAATCGAGGAGGGGAATTTACCTCGAATGAATTCTTCGACTTCTGTGAAGAACATGGAATAATAAGGGAATTCTCTACCGCAAGAACTCCTAAGCAAAATGGAGTGGTAGAAAGGATGAGCAGAACTGTTCAACAAATGACTCGTGCTATGCTAGATGAGTCTGGAACTCTTGTAACCTTCTGGGGTGAAGTTGCATTTGCTGCTGTCACTATTCTCAACAAAACAAACGTCCGGCTAGACAACACTCAAACTACACATGAACTTTGGTATGGTAAGACTCCTACTGTAAAATACTTCAAAATTTTTGGAAGCAAATGTTACATCAAAAGGACTGATGAAAAACTTGGCAAGTTTGAACCTAGAGCAGATGAAGGCATTCTCCTTGGTTACTCTTCCCGAACTAAAGGATACAAGTGTTATAACAAAATACTTGGGAAAATGATTGAAAGTATTGATGTTGTGGTTGATGAAGCCGGCAAAAATCCAAAGCGGGTAAAAACCAAAGATTATGAAGAAGATGAGGACTATCCTTCCACATTAAATTAGACTAATTCTGAAGAAGAAACCAATGAGGCACCAAAAGAACAGATAAGGGTAGAAGAAAAGACTCCACCCAGGTATGTTCAAAAGAATCATCCAGAGACTCAAATTTTGGGGCAAAATGAGGCAGGTGTGCAGACAAGAAGAACTATTACAGAACCTTCAAGCTATCTAGCATTGCTTTCCTCCGTCGAACTACAAAACATAAATGAAGCATGCAAAGATGAATGTTGGGCCAAGGCCATGAATGAAGAACTTGAGCAGATTGAAAGGAATAATACTTGGGAATTGGTTCCTAGACCTCATGATAAAAATTTCATAGGAACCAAATGGACATTCAAAAACAAGCTGAATGAAAATGGAGAAGTTATTAGAAACAAGGCCAGACTTGTTTTTAAAGGGTATGCTCAACAAGAAGGTATAGAATTTGAAGAAACTTTTGCACCTATTGCTAGACTTGAAGCCATAAGAATTTTTCTTGCTCTTTCTAGCTTTCATAGGTTCAAAGTATATAAAATGGATGTGAAATCTGCCTTTCTTAATGGAGACCTAGAAGAAGAAGTATATATTGAGCAACCAGACGGATTCATCCTTGGAAATGATCCAAAACTTGTATGCAGACTCATAAAGGCTCTCTATGGTCTAAAACAAGCTCCAAGAGCCTAGCATTATCGTCTTGACAAATACCTTCATCAACAAGGCTTTTCAAAAGGATCAACTGATAGCAATCTATATATAAAAATTGAAAATGATAAATTGCTAATACTTGTTGTGTATGTTGATGACATCATTTTTGGTAGCAATGAAGAAGCCATGAGTCAAAACTTTGCTTTGGTAATGCAAAAAGAATTTGAAATGTCCCTGCTTGGTGAGTTCACATATTTTCTTGGCTTACAAGTTCAACAAAATAAAGATGGTATTTTTCTATCACAAACCAAGTACCTCAAGTAGATCTTGAAGAAATATGGCATGGAAGATTCTAAACTAGAATGTACCCCAATGGTAACAGGATGCAGCCTCAGTGCAAATGATGAATCAGTAGCAGTACATCAACCAACCTACAGATCCACGATTGGTAGTCTACTATATCTAACAGGTACCCGGACCAGACATCATGCATGTAGTGGGAATAGTTGGAAGATTCCAAGCTAATCCAAAGGAAACACACCCTCAAGCAATCAAAAGGATTTTCAAATATCTTAAAGGAACATAAAACTTTGGTTTATGGTATCCTAGAGATACAGATCTTACACTTCATGCATATACAGATGCAGATTGGGCAGGAAGCGTGGATGACAGAAAAAGCACTAGTGGTGGTGCATTCTAAATGGGTTCTTGGCACAGTAAGTAACAAAGTTCAATTGCATTATCTACAACTGAAGCAGAATATGTGGCTGTTGCATCTTGTTGCACACAACTTCTTTGGATGATGCAAACATTGCAAGACATTCAGATCACATGTACTCCACCCATCTCCATTCTATGTGATAATATAAGTGAAATCAATATTTCAAAGAATCCAGTCATGCATTCCAAGACCAAGTGCATACCTATCAAATATCATTTTCTCCGTGAACAAGTGCTTGAACATAAGGTCAAATTGGAGTATGTTCCCTCCAAGGAACAGGTGGCTGATATATTCACCAAACCTCTACCCAGAGGGACATTTGAATACCTCAGACAGAAGTTGGGAGTAGTTGATGCAACATCTTGCCGTTGACATTTATCTGTTTTAGAGAACAGTGGTTGTATGCGAGTTTCATGAAGCGTATTCGCATACATACACAGGTTTCTGTAGATACAACCAAGTATATGTTGGTTGAAGAATATCAGTGGGCCAGACTCAGGATGAAAAGAGTCTGATATGGGTCTGACATTGATCATCTGGCACAGATTCAGGGGGACCATATACTTCTAATTGTAGGCATTATCTTGGTACAATTTCACAGTTGTTTCTGATTCAGGTGGAGCAGGTGCAGAGGGAGATCATGGTTGCTGATCTGGATGGTGATTGACAGATGTTGCTAATGATAGTTGTTGATGACTATCATAGTCTTGTTTTAGATATTTTGTCTCTATGTCATGTATATCTTTTATTATCAAGGTCATGTAATGACTTATTTTGTTTCCATCTTGGGATGGATGATGTAATGTTCTTGTTTTATCATGTATAAACTTTTGGTGTATCCCCACTTGGTTGGGTGGATGAGTCAATCTTGGTATATCCCCACTTGGTTGGGAGATGGATGTGTGTATGAGTCTTTGGTGATAGGAAGGTCATTTATGATGTATAGAGTCATGTTCTTCTTGTAGAACATCTTTTTGCAGACCTTGCTTACAGTCAAGGGGGGAGCATGAACAACACACTTCAGCACATCAGAGATTTCACCATGTACTCAGGGGGAGAATAACGCTTTGCCCTTGATGACAAAGGGGGAGAGTGACTTGGGGTTGCCATCAAGTCCAAATGGGGAGATTGTTGGCATTATGACACAGGTTTGGCGCTATGGCACAAGTGTTGTCCTTGATGGAAAATCACTCAGATGACAGATCACAGTTCAGGCTCACAAAATGAAGGAAAAAGAGATATACGTAGGTTCCCCTTGACCAAGTCACGTATAAACACAGGTTCGACGACCAAAAGGCGTGTATGCATATACATGCGCTTTCATGCAAGGAAAGGCGCATACATGTTGGAGAATTTGGTTTTGGTCCGTGGTATTTGGACCATGGTATTGGTCCAAGGTATCTTGTTCGACGTGTTGACCCCGGGTATTTGGTCCAAGGTATTGGTTCTAAGTGGTTTTGGACCATGGTATTGAGTAAGGCATAAGACTATAAAAGGAGGAGAAGATCATTATGCAAAGGCACTCAAGTATTGAATATCTAATGAAGAGAAAGATTTAGAATACTGGTCATTGGGTAATGGTGCATAGCTAGATCTGAATCAAGGAGGAACCTGAGCGCTTGAAGAAGGATAAGTTCTATTGATGGGTCAAGATCTTAAGGCTTGAAGAGAAGTATCTTTGCGTGGTTTTTGACCTTTTATCTGAATAATTGGTGCATGTCATAATCTGTAAATTTGATGATCTGGGTATAACTCATGTCTAAATAATGGTAAAGGTTAAATCATCTTTTATAGATTTGTACGTAGGTTCTGTATAGTAAAGGCATGGATAAACG
This sequence comes from Pinus taeda, assembly GCA_000404065.3. Classification (NCBI taxonomy): domain Eukaryota; kingdom Viridiplantae; phylum Streptophyta; class Pinopsida; order Pinales; family Pinaceae; genus Pinus; species Pinus taeda. The sequence continues at coordinate 63,219 of APFE031656907.1, read as the reverse complement.
CTGGTTTGGTATTTCAAAACTGCGTATACGCAAGTCCACCTTGAGAAAAATGCGTATGCATGCAGGTTCGACACATTGAAGTAGCGTACACCTCATAAAATATGTTTTAACTACTTCTGTTTACTGTTGCAGTGTTCTGGGTTCTAGATTGGGTTCTAGTTATTATTACTGTGTTCTGGTTACTTCATTAAGAAAAGTGATTGTTTGATTCAGTTTTGGTTGGTGCAAAGGAGATTGGTTGATGCATATATATTTGATGTTTGATTGATGTTATTGATGGATCCAGTCTAAAAATTAATGAAACGTGGTCCCTGGAAGAAAAGAGAAAGTCGTAGCCTTTTGTAGGTCAGCACCTACGTACTAGTACATCAGCTAGTACAAGAGCTAGGGGGTTGTAGCTCCCTTCCAGGAGAAGCTGGAGAACAAGAGAAGGTTGTAGCCTTCTACAGGTAGAAGCCTGCATACTGGTATAAGACTGCACCAATACAAAATCTTGTAAAAGAAATTTCTTATTAAAAGAAAGATAGAGACGATTGCAGTAGGTGATTTTCACCCACATTGGGTTTCCACCTTATATCTTGTGTTCATGTGTGTGACTGTCTGATCTGTTTTTATTGCTCTTGGTTACTGTTTATATGGTTCTGATGCATAGATTAATGATCAACTTATGAAGAATTAACTAAATTATAAGTTTACAGGGTATATGCTAGTTTCTTTATATACAGTTGCGTATACGCGCAAGTTTAATTAACTTAAGTAATGTATATGAATCAGAATATGGAAATGAAATATTACTGACTTGCTAATACTGATTCACCCTCCCTCTCAATATTATTTTCAACAATGTGACCATTACTTGGCGCTTGGTGAAAGAAGAGCTCTTCCTTGGGAGCTTGATGAACAGTTGGAACCAGAAGCAGTGGAAGCAGGCTAGTAGGAGGAAGCGAACATGGCAAACATGGAAAGAGTTGGGCAACATGAAGCAGAAAGTTCTAGGTAGTTAAATTTTAGAAATAATATTATATGTTATGTAATTTTGTTAGGCTAAATTGGGTTTTTTGGCTGAACTATAAGAAAAATGATGTAGAAAATCTAGAGAAGACATATTTGAACATCCATAGAATTTGGTCAAAACATTTTTGGTGGGTTGTGGAAATGTTGTTACTTCTGAATGGAATGGTTCTGGCCAGAATCCAGATTGATCAATAGAAATATAACCGTTTCCTAAAAAAATAAAAAATCCATAGAATACTAGGGTGTTGTTGTAATAGGCTATAACAGAAAAGAAGATGCATTTGTCTCTATGATATGTTTTCAAAAAGCAAGAATGACTTGTTCTAGCTATGACATATAACTTAGATAAAATTTGCTTCTTGAAAGTAAAATCTTGGCAACAAAAGATGTACCTTTTATACATCAAAAATTTAACTTCCCGAGAGTATAGTTTTGGGGGATGGGAATCATATAGAGTTTAATGTATAAGTTGATGTGAAAATGGGCTAACACACCTCTCCTTTCTTGTGTCTTGTATCAATGACAACAAGAGTTTAGATATGGCATACCCATGGGGTGTATCTACATGTTTTTGAGAGAGTGAACCAATTGCAATTTTATCGTTTCCTTCTTCGTATATGACCTCAAAATCAACATTTTAGTTGTCCAGTATTGTTGTTGATCAAGAGAGGCTCGTTGTTCAAAAAAAAGTATAAGATGATAAGTCGTAACCTTGAAAAGCATGCTCGATAGTATTGAAAAATTCTCTTTAATGCATGCAAGTAGGCCAACATTAATTGTTGTTACGTAGATTTTGCAACATCCCTTCCCTTGTGGTGTTTACTTTGAAATGAAATGGGTCTATCCTCTTTGTAAAGATCACACCAATCCTATTATTGAAGCATTGCATTCAATGATGGATATCTTAGTAAAATGTAGAATGGCTAACGACAAAAGCATGGGTGGTGTCATGAACCATTGAAATGAATTATTTATGGGAAGGGTTATGAGAGGGGTGGCATAGCTATGAATAAACCTTTTGTAGTGTCCAATGAGGCCTAAGAAGCCTCTTAACCTTGTAATATTTAGAGGAATGGGTGATGTTAATCTAATGTATTCAATCTTGTATGGACTAGCCTTGACCCCTTCTTGAGACTGACATGCCTTAAGTATTCAAATTCTTGTCAAAGAGATGCACACTTAGATTTATTGGCATATGTTGATTCTCTTATATGACTTGAAGAGCTATATATAAATGAGAGGTGGGACTAGGCCAAGTCTTATTGTTGATCAAAATTTCATTAAAAAAATTAAGAATATGCCTCTATAAGTATGGCTTTAAGGTCTTATTTATGGGGCTTTTGAAGGTATAGAAAGCATTTGCTAAGTCTAATGACATATCCATGAGGTGTGACTATGCTGAGTCTTATTGTTAATCAAAATTTCATTTAAAAAGAGAAGAATATACCTCTATAAATGTGGCATGAGGATCATATTTGTGGGCCTTTGAAGGTAAAGGGATCATTAGCTAAGTCTAATGGAAAACACATGAACTCATAATGACCCTCTTGAGTTCATAAGGTTGTTTTTGGAACATCCTCCTTTGGATTTGAATTTAATCATAACCAAAACAAATATCAAGTTTGGAGAAGTAGGCGCCCTTGTGGAGTTCATCCAATAACTCATTTATTATGGGAATGGGAAACTTGTCTTTGATTGAGATCTTATTTAGTTCCCTATAATCAATACACAACCACCCCAATCCATCATTCCTTTGCAACACAATGACAATTTTAGAGAAAGCATTACAACTAGGTTGGATGTCTTATGCATTCAATAATTTTTGAAGCAGGTGCAATCTCATTTTTTTGCGAGCAATAGTAGTGGTATGGGTTGATCTTGAGAGGGATGCTCTTTGTAAAGAAAATCAATTCCATAATCATGAGATGAAGGAAGACTTAAAATTCTTGAACATTTTTATCCATGCTTGTTTGCAACTGATTGAGGAATATAAAAGGATCACTAATGAAAATGATATAAAGACAAACAATGACCTTATTAAACACTTTTTCGAGTAGTTCTTCCATCCTATGAGAAGAGATCACTTGATTGGGAGGATTGTTTATCCCATTGAGTGTTTGAGTGTGACCATATTGCTATAACTATAGGAATAAGATGTCAAATTCATAGAAATGGTGCTAAGAGAGTGAAGCCATTAAATATCACAAACAACATTAATGCTACCTAACTCGATAGAATACATGGGGGTGGAAAGTCAATATTCAAACATGCTGAGTTTGGGTTCTCAGGTGGGGAAGGAGGGGGGTCGGTGGGTGTGCGTATGTGCCTTTTGTTGCAAACAACTTCTTATCCTCTCTTAGAAACTCTTAAGACAATTAGTTATTTGTGAATGTTCTTTGTTATTTTCTAGTCCATTTTCAACCTCACTTGATACAATTCCTATTGCCTATGAGCTACAACCTATGATATACCTCTCTTAAAATGTTTTGTTGGACACCTAATCCTAAATGGGTCAGTGTGGAAGCTAAAGAGACTAAGCAGTCCAAGGGACCTTGGGATGTGAATCCCAACGGTCACCACATGTACTATAAATATGTATCATTTGTAAATAAAAATTGAATTGCATGCTTTATCATTTATATCTTTCTCGCTCCCCATGTGTGTTTAACATGGTATCGGAGCCATGATGTGTGGCCTGTGTAGTTTTCTTTCTCAGGGTTTATCTTTTATTTAAAAAAATAAAATAAAATGTGGTTATTCCATGAGCAACTGGTCTGAGTTGCCTTGAATAGCGCTGACCTAGCCCTCATTACCTGCGCTCTGTCTGCCACACCTGCGCTGCCCTGACATATTTATGATTTTTCTGTATACGCTGTGAATCTGACATGTTATTAGATGCGTTTTCATAAAAAACGCTCCCGCTCACTGTCCACCTACTCTAACGCTCTGAAATCTGCCTATCAACCCTGGCGCTCATGAAAGTTGGTTGGTGCTGGGTGTGGGGTGCAATTACCTTATTAAGAGAGATTGGTCCTTGTGTGTGTCATTTCAATTTCCTCAGCCAATGGTAATGTATTGGCAGAGTAACGTTTCTGCTCAGTGCTTTACAACATGTTTACTTGGAAGACTTGGCATAATGTAATGTCAATTTTCTACATTGTGATGGTTTACTAGAACAGTTTAACCTGAATTGGTTTCAGAATTTATTAGATTGTTTTGGAAAAATCTACGATTGTCTGTTGGGATCAAAGATCATGAGTAGTTCAAAGTCGAGTTTTCGCTCGATATACCTCGAGCCTTCGATTTGCTCAAGAGGCGTAGCAGCCATATGAAGTTTCCGCTGGATATACCTACAACAAACTGGGTTTCTGTTAGCGCTGCCCCAAACCCTTGAGTTTGATTTTCACCTGCTACGCAAGACGACACATATATGTTGGTGGACATACATGTAATGTGTGTATATCAATATTCATTTCTAGCTTCTTAAACGTTGTGTGGGAGAGACGTGTGCACTGTGGGGTAGAGAATAGGAGAATATACATGTACAAATGTCGAGGGTTCTGGTCCTATTTCATCGTTTATCTGCATACTCGTTTCCTCAGAATAACCACCATTTATCTGCATACTCATTTCCGCAGAATACGCAATGTAATTCTGAGGGCATCATTCTTTCTAGTATATCTTCTGCGTAGCAGCCATATGAAGAGTTCCAGCCTCTGTGATTGCAAGCAGGCTGGTAGAGAGGCACATGAAGCACTTGCAAAGACTCATCCCTGAATAAAAATAGATGGAGACTTGTTGCTCACTGACAGAATCAGCGGATTATATCATTTCCCTGAAAACACACGTGGAGATGGAGAAAGTTTCCTGCGTTGCTACCGTAAGCCATATAAGGCAGTTTGAATATTGATTGTAAATGGTAGAATTGCCTGATTTTGAGAGATGAAGAGATTTTCCTATATTTCTGCCATGAGCCATATAAGGCCGTTTGAATGTTGACTGTAGATGGTTGAACTGACATGTCTTGCCCGTGATAGGATTTGCAGTGTCAAAGTGAAACACACAAGTTTCGAAGGGACCATCCATGTTCAGAAAAAGTGTTGGACATGATCAAAATATCATTGAGATTTAAGTTGGGTATATGGTGGACTGAAATCTTCATATCTCCATCAAATTGATCGAAGGTTTGAAATCTCTTGAAAAACATTACAATGCCTACAGTAGGGTTTGATGTTTCAAAGGGAAACGAAAAGGGTTCGAAGAAGTAAGCACGCTGGACTTTGGGGTCAAAATACTTTCCTGCGAAGCCGAATCTCGGGTGTTTTGCGTCGCCTGCTATACAAACAACGAGAAGCAGCGTTGGCCGAAACCAGCAGTTTTTATGCCCAACAGTTGTTGCATCGGTAACCGCGGGAGCTCTGGTATAAAAGATTATGTTGCTTTTTAATACTGCAGTGTTTGCATGCAAGAGGAAGAACCTCGGTCTCCTCATTGACAGAATGCTTTTCAATTGTTTCTACTATTTGGTCAGCCTGTGCACAAAGCTTATTGTAAAATTCAGATGTACTAGAACTAACTCCTATATTGTGTATTAAATAGTGAATCTATCCCTTGATTATATGTGCACCGCATTGAGTTCTATTGGCATGACTTCTGTGACCAACTTGATAGCATATACAGCAAGGAAATAATTCTTGAGAGTGTCCATTCGCTGCTCAATCTTTCTATCGTCGTCGGAAGGATGAGAGACTTATTAATGCTGCTTGAAACATTATATTTTCTCATCATAATAAAGAAAGCACTATATCGTCAAAAGCACTCAGGCCCATTCATATTTACAACAAATTCGCAGGAATAATGGTATCTTTCCAATATCCATTGCAGCTGGAGGATTAACATCTCTGTCAGTACTGGCGAATATTTTATCAGATTCCATTAAAAAAAAAGAGTCAAGGTACCACCACTTCTTGAAGACCGTCTAGAATGTTGCGAGAAGGCTTCCATTGTGGAACTGGAAATCGATCTTCTTTCCTCAGCCTCATTCGCGCTCGTCAAAACAACAACGTCCATGAGAACATCTAGCGTTACATCTTCCGCCACATCTTTGACTGGCCACTGCAACATATCGCCTAAGGAATTAGGTTTCTAAGAAGTAATGCTTTTGCCGCCAGAATTTTCGTCCATGTTGTCCAAGCAAACCGAATTTTGATGATAGTAAATACTATTGCAATTTTCTAATTTAGAGTCATTTTGCATTTTGCTGGAATTTATGCAAGTTTAGCTGTGTACACACACTTCAACAGTTTGGAAGTTTTTTAATCTTGAAGGAGGACGTTAGGTCACTGATCATTCGCTGACATTTACAAAGGATATTGCAGTGATTGTTGCTTCTTCTTCACTGGTTGATAGTTGTGATCAGTTTCTTTAACGTATAAGATAATGAAGAAAATGACTAGAATTGATGATGCATTACAGTTATTAAATAGTCTAATCTTTTCCACTATTGATGGGATGGTAAAAGTCAGTAAGGAAACTCTTTTTAACATTCAAACTTGCTTGCAAAATGCACAAGAAAAATATTGAGTTTTTGCAGCTTGAGACAAAGCTACAGCAAGAAGAATTAAAACAGAGAAGTCATTCTGAATCTGTTTCTGTTCAGAAGATTGAAACAGACTCCCATAAACAGCAAGTCAATAATGTTCCTGTTCATTCAAATAAAGTAGCAGTTGTACATGCAGATGCAGAAACTCAATCTGCACTTCCCAAGCCCATCATCAGACCTTGGGAATAGCTTGTCCACAAAAAGCACAGAACCGATCTTGGATATGACAAGGACTTGTCCTTTCATATTCCAGACTATGCCAAGCCCATTCAGTTTCAGAGTGCTGGATTCATTTATGACATTTCACCTGCTCCTCATGACAGTTCAGCTACAACTGTTCCATACTCTGCTCCTCTTCCACAACAACAACAACAACAGATCGTGAAATGCCAACACTGTGATCGAGTTGGCCATATGAAAGATCATTGTTTTGATCTTCATCCATGTAAGCACTGTCATAAAACCAGTCATTCTTCAAACAGATGCTTCAGCAACAAATTAACTGCAAGAACAAAGATTCATCTAGGATGGATCGCTTCTTGGAAATGGGCATCAACATCCAAGAAGATATTTCAAACACATGTCAGAACTTGTTCCAGAATATTGAACAGTCTTGCCGTTGAGTTTTCTCCATCTTCTCACCTTGTATCTGACAGGGGGGGAAATGATGGTCATCTACAAGCTTCAAAGCCACATCAAGCGAGCCTGAGCCACAACCTGCCACACAAGTTTCAGAGTTGTAGCCAGAGACAAAGATGCCTGAACATGCCTTTAGTTGGAAATATGGGACACTTCCTCTAGCAGAAGACTTCAACTTCTTGCCAGTTTTGGAAGAGTTCCGGGAACAAAATGAGAACACTTCTCAGCAGAAGACTCCAGCTTCTTGCCAGTTTTGGAAGAGTTCCAGGAATTGCATTAAGCATTCCAGAGTTGTTGGTCATCCTTAAACCATCACAGGTTGAGACTTCCCTTTTCAGGTTGAAGTTTTACCTTTTATGCGGGGTGGGGCCTCCCTTTTATGGTTGAAGGTTTCCCTCTTTAAAACAATAGGATCACTTCCTCTAGCAGAAGACTTCAGCTTCTTGCCAGTTTTGGAAGAGTTCCGGGAACTGAACTAAGCGTTCCAGTGTTGGTGGCCATCCTTAAACCACCGCCCTTTATACCAACATTTCATAGAGCACATT
>APFE031656907.1:6758-54952 GCA_000404065.3 Pinus taeda | reverse complement strand
AATGGTTACAAGAGTAGACATTTTGGGTTATAAAGTAAAAATTGATATATGAAAAAACAATTTAGGCAATCATATACAAGTCATGGAACAAGGATTGTGGTTATGGGGTAAAGTTGGTTATTTTTCAAACCATAGTTTTCAGATTTTAAGTGAACTTCAACCTCCAACCTGTTATCTCAAAATCAGATCCTGATAGGCTGTTGTTCAGGTTGACTCTAAGTAACTATTTCAAACCTACTTTAGGCTGAGGCTTAGCCTCCTCAACCTGAGAGGGCTCTCTCAAAAAGGGTTAATGATTTTGATTATAGATAAGATGGCTAACTCTTGTAAAACAACTGTGAGAATATGAATGGTGGAAGCACATTAAACAACTATCCATTGGGCTTATGGAGTCAACAACATCTCAATATAACAATGAACTCAACCTTACATAGAAGTCAGGGCATTCAGCATCTAAATATTCAGAACATAAAAACTCATATAGGACCACACAGTTTATGAATGCATACAGGAAGTCAGAGCACCTCAAGTGAATTCTGAGTGATTACACATCCATACCACTGCAAGAATTAGGAAAAGGACAACATCACATATTTTGAACATAAAAATCCCTCATGAATCCTTAGAAGTAAAGCCAAACATGTATTACTGAAACAGAGTTTTACATAAGCCAAATACCAGCCTTTTCATAAAATTTTCCAACCCTGAGTACATTGCTGCTTCAACTATATATAGAGTTCTTATTCTAACTGATTGAGATTCCTCCTCAAGCATGAGGGAAATTCGAAAACTACTTCTATTACTGACAGCTATTAAACTTTAACTACTTAATAAATATAGCAAACTATTAACTGGAGTTTTTCAGAGATCTAGATCAAATAGGACTCTAACTCCATATTACATGAATAATGGCTTTGATTAAGATAATTCTCTTTCTTTGACATCTGGTTCTCTTTCAGTTTGGCTGAGATGGGTGTTCAATGCTCCACGCTGCTCTTGTACGTTGTATCCTCTTCACTGTTCAGAAAAATAGGAGACTATCCTTGCTTCTCGGTTTTATGGTTTTCAAATTCACATAAGTCGGTCTTTCATCTTTGTTTCCCAAAACATGACGGGTGGCCACGTCTATTGATGTGGTGTCCACTGTTTTAAAACATGACTTGATGATGTGCTGTCCACTGTCTTTAAAACCAAAAACGCATTCAGGCTGTCTGAACCGTGCTTCAACTACTTATGATATGACAAAATGCAAATTTTGATATAAACCATTTATCTCCACTTGTCTTAATCTGATTGGTTACTGTAGCTTCAGATGTCTCCTTGCGTACATTTGTCCTTCAAAGTTTTCCTGCTTCTGCTTCAAAACTGGTTGATTTATGTTGAAATCATCACCTTCAGCAGTTTCGTAGCACGCTGCGAAACTGCTGAGTTGTTTAAAAGACATTGTTTTTAACCCGAGAATTTTATTAATCGAGCACTTTGTTGCCAAAACTTCCTTTAGACTTTCCAAAAACTGAATGGGCATTTAGGTTTCTTCAAAAGGGTGAAATCAATCAAACTCATCAAAACTCAAAACAAAGTCTTACTTGAAAGGTGATTTCATTTAGCAGGTTCTTTAAGCTGGCTTAACTGTGCCTTTAGATTTTCTATTTGTTTCTTCATAACCTTATTCCCAGCTCTCAGTTGCATATTAATCATCCTGATGTACTTGGCTTCTTTGAATTGCCGGCACTGTCCAAGTATGAAATTGCGTATTACAGTCAACCACCTCTACAACTGCATTCTCCTCCCATAGGGTTTTAATTCTGTAATAATTAGCTTGTATGACTGCATGTCTTCTAGCAGCTTTCTTCAGTTTGGTAATCTCATGCTTAGCTGATTCCAATTTGCTTTTCAGGTCTGCTATATTGTCTTCTTTGGATGTAATGACTGTTTTACCTGTGTTCTTCCTTTGCTGGCGTTGTGTCTCTTCCCCTGTTTCCTCTGTTCTTGGCAGTGCTTCCTGTACTTGTTGAAATCTCCTTGTCATAGGTCTTCTAGGTTTAAAAACAAATTGTTCAGCTTGCTCATCAAATTTAACCCTTTTTGAGGCTTTGGCTTTCTTTGTACTCTCTTGTTTTGACTGCATCAATTCATCTTGAACTGGTAGGGACTCCTCAAAGTCAATAGCCTGCAACAAATCATTTAGACTTCCCTTGGAAACTGGACTTTCTTCAACTGCTACTGCTTTACCTTTTTCCTTAGCCATCTTACCTCTTGTTCTTCTCCTTGAGACTACTTCTTGCAAAAATTCCAGCACCTGACTTTTTTGAATGCTTTCTCCACCTCTTTATTCCTTAGTGTGATATCCAGACCTTCGGGCTCATTCCTTAGACATTTGCCGGATCTGTGTTCTTTTTTCTCCATTGATTTTTTCCAAAGATTCACAAACAATGACTATCAGCTCTGGTTTGAATTGTGATTCAGCTTCTATTTGAATTCTGCCTCGCTTGATCATACTTGTATTTGAACTTGAAATCTTGCCGTTTAAAATCTCTCAAATTTCAATCTTGCAGATTTGTTATTCATGCAAGATTTACAACCATCATTAAGATTTATGCACGGTGGTCTTTCTTGGAAATGATGATTCGTGCGTATCAACAGATCTAGTGGTGGTGATAATGGCAATGGGTGGTGGAATGTGATAAGAGGGGTACATGAACTGACATGAGATGACACGGCCTGTGACTCACCTAACGGACTTGACATTTTGGGAAAGATTCGCTGCGAAATGTACGAATCCCTGATTTCACAGCGCGGTTAGTTTTAAATTTGAATGATGCGCTGTGAAATTGCCTAATAGGGTTTGCGCTGCGAAATTGCTAAACTATAAAAGCGCTGCGAAAACACTTTAATAGTATGTATGTGCTGCGAAATTACTAAAAGACTCGGTGACTGACATAAGATGACACGTGGCTATGAAACAATGGTGAATGGAGGAGAACCAATGGTAGATAAGAATAAACTTGACTCATGACCTCTTAAAACTTCAGACTCTAAGGAAAAAAAAAAAATTAAAACAAGCATAGACTAGCACTGACCTTTGTCATCGAGCTAGGATGAAAAGTTACATATATCAACTCTTTTTTTTTTAAAGTGATAACAGTGGCTCCACTTGGGATAGTGTGCTCCTGCAGTACACTAAGAACTCGTATGTCCAGTGCTTTGTCCAATTTATGAAAACATAGATGGAGTTGACAAGCATCCTTTTCTAGCTTTATGAGCCTTCACCTCGGGCTTGAGCTTCCTGTTCAGCTTGTCACTTCTTTCAACAAAAAAAAACTGATAAAACGAGTATATACAATGTTGTGAGAAACTTGGCAAAAATTTAATCAATTGTAATGCTTTAGGAACCTGCCATTAACAGGTCCTCTAGCATATGGCTTTCCATCAATCTCCTGTAGAATGTAAGTGTTATTTCCATGAAAAGCAGAAATTTGATATGGCCCTTTCCACAAATTTTCAAATTTACCATGTTTACCTTTCTCTTCAATTCTAGCTTCCCATTTCAAAACTTTATCATGGATTTGGAATGTAACTTCTTTGATCTTTTTGTCAAATGCTCTCTTGATTCTGTTCTGGTTTTGTTGATGACTGTCAAACACCTCATTTCTTTTCTCTTGCAAAGCTATCAGCTGATTTATCCTTCGTTTTATAGCATTTGGTTCCTCTTCTAGTCCTTGAATCAACTTCATTACTGGTACTCCAAGGGATGTTGGAAATATGGCCTCAGCCCCATATACTAGCTCATATGGTGATGTTCTAATGGACCTCTTTGTGCAAATCCGGTGAGCCCACAAAGCATATTTCAATTTCAAATGCCAAACTTTTTTATTTTCTTGCAGCAGCTTCTTAATGATTCTCACAAGGCTCTTGTTTGATGATTTAGCCAAACCATTTCCCTGTGGATAATAAGCAGTGGAATGTCCAAGGGAAATGTGATACTGATGACAAAAATTAATCATTCTTTTGAACTTGAAAGCTTGAGCATTGTCAGTAATGATCTTAATTGGGCAACCAAATCTTGATAATATATTATTTTCTAAGAAAGAAATAATCACTGGATCATTTGCTTGCCTTGTGGGTATTGCTTCTATCCATTTTGTAAAGTAATCGGTGGCTGTGAGAATCCAGCGATGTTGTCCCAATGAAAGGGGATGGATTTCTCCTATAAAGTCTAATCCCCACTGCTGGAAAGGTGCTTCAACATAAATAGGAACCAAGGGCAGTGGCATAAGCTTTCTCTTTCCTTCAAACACTTGACATTCATGACATGTAGCTATCTTTTTATAGATATCTCTGAACATAGTTGGCCAAAAATAGCCAGCCCTCAAGACCTTGTTTGCAGTGGCTTTCCAATAGTGATGTCCTCCATAATCCCCCTTATGAAACTCATCAATTACTTTATCAGCTTCTTCTTCAATGAGGCAAATTAATAATATTCCTCCTGCATCTTTCCAAAACAAATTTTGGTCATACACAAAATATCTAAGAGATTTCAATTTGGTAAACCGAGCTTTGGATTTTGAAAGATTATCAGGGGCTCTATTATGCTGCAAAACAAATGCTACATCCTTGTACCATTCTGACATCAAGAATTTTTCATTTATTTGGACCAATTCCTCTTCATTTTCAGAAATTTCTGAGATCTCTTTGCTTAAATTAATATCAATACAGTCCAAATTTGACTGTGTCAACAATTTAGCTAGGCCTTGACCCTTTACCAACTTTGTGGGTTTGATCTCAATGTCATACTCTAACAATTTTGCTATCCACTTTCCCCTTTTTCCATCTGGATCAACTTGTGTAAGAATATCTTTTATAACAGCATTTGGAACGTAGGCAACAATGTGAGAGTGCAAAACATAAATTCTGAAATCCTTTACTGCTTTCACCAAGGCATAGGCTTGCTTCTCTAAGATGTTATATTTCAATTCAGCATTTGCTAATGTCTTGCTAAAGAAGGAAATGGGTTGTTCACCTTGACTTCCTTTTTGCAGTAGAACTCCAACGATTGTGTCTTCAGAAGCGAATGTGAAGATAAGGAACTCCTTGGTAAAATCTGGGCTGATAAGTACTGGTGCTTGGGTAAGTGCCTTCTTGATCTCTTCAAATGATTTCTTTGCTTCAACTGTCCACTTAAAATCTGCTCCTTTCTTTAACATCTTTGTTATGTTCTTGACAACTTCAGCAAAGTTAGGAATGAATCTTCTAACAAAGTTAACTTTCCCAAGAAAGGATTGAATCTCCTTCCTACTCCTTGGTAGATCTAATTTTTGAATTGCACTAACTCTATTAGGATCAATCCTAATTCCTTCTTCAAAAATAATATGACCAAGAAGTTTACCAAAAGTTAAAGCGAAAATACTTTTGGTTGGGTTTAGAGAAATACCAAACCTCTTGCACTTCAGCAGGACCCTTTCAAGGTGCTTTAAGTGATCTTCTTCCCTTTTTGAAAAAACTGTGATGTCATCAAGATAAACCACCACTGATTTGTCCTTTTCTTCAGCAAAAGCAATATCCATTGCTCTCTGGAAAGTGGCTCCCACGTTCATGAGACCAAATGGCATCTTTGCATACATGAATGTTCCCCATGGTGTGGTGAAGGCCATTTTCTCCTGATCATTTGGGTGAACAAGAATCTGATTGTACCCTGAGAAACCATCAAGAATAGACATCCTTTGTGAACCAACAATATTTTGCAGAATCAAATCCATTTTGGGGAGGGGTTAATTATCTTTCAATGAAGCTTTGTTTAAGTTTCTGAAGTCTATACAAATTCTGATCTCTCCATTATTTTTTCTGATTGGTACCAAATTAGCAAGCCAATTTGAGAATCTGATTGGAACAATAATTTTAGCATCAAAGAGCTTTTTCACTTCTTTTTCAATCAGTGGCATCAGAAGAGGATTAATTCTTCTTAACTTCTGCTTGAAAGGCTTTTCATTCTCCTTAATAGGAAAGGTATGTTGTATAATTGAAGAGTCATATTGTTTTAAGTCAGCATAACTCCATGCAAAAACATCAATGAATCTTTTCATCATCTCAACATATTTAGTCTTCATATCAGCATATTTAGTCTTCTTCTCCTTGAGACTACTTCTTGCAAAAATTCCAGTACCCGACTTTTTTGAATGCTTTCTCCACCTCTTTATTCCTTAGTGTGATATCCAGACCTTCGGGCTCGTTCCTTAGACATTTGTCGGATCTGTGTTCTTTTTTCTCCATTGATTTTTTCCAAAGATTCGCAAACAATGACTACCAGCTTTGGTTTGAATTGTGATTCAGCTTCTATTTGAATTCTGCCTCGCTTGATTTTCAACCTCGCTTGATCATACTTGTATTTGAACTTGAAATCTTGCCGTTTAAAATCTCTCAAATTGCAATCTTGCAGATTTGTTATTCATGCAAGATTTACAACCATCATTAAGATTTATGCACGGTGGTCTTTCTTGGAAATGATGATTCGTGCGTATCAACATATCTAGTGGTGGTGATAATGGCAATGGGTGGTGGAATGTGATAAGAGGGGTACATGAACTGACATGAAATGACACGGCCTATGACTCACCTAACGGACTTGACATTTCAGGAAAGATTCGCCGCGAAATGTACGAATCCCTGATTTTGCAGCGCGGTTAGTTTTAAATTTGAATGATGCGCTGCGAAATTGCCTAATAGGGTTTGCGCTACGAAACTGCTAAACTATAAAAGCGTTGCGAAAACACTTTAATAGTATGTATGCGCTGCGAAATTACTAAAAGACTCGGTGACTGACATAAGATGACACGTGGCTATGAAACAATGGTGAATGGAGGAGAACCAATGGCAGATAAGAATAAACTTAACTCACGACCTCTTAAAACTTCAGACTCTAAGGAAAAAAAAATGAAAACAAGCATAGACTAGCACTGACCTTTGTCATCGGGCTAGGATGAAAAGTTACATATATCAGCTCTCTTTTTTTTTTAAGTGATAACAGTGGCTCCACTTGGGATAGTGTGCTCCTGTAGTACACTAAGAACTCGTATGTCCAGTGCTTTGTCCAATTTATGAAAACATAGATGGAGTTGACAAGCATCCTTTTCTAGCTTTATGAGCCTTCACCTCGGGCTTGAGCTTCCTGTTCAGCTTGTCATTTATTTTCAACAAAGAAAGACTAATAAAACAGGTATATACAATGTTGTGAGAAACTTGGCAAAAATTTAATCAATTGTAATGCTTTAGGAACCTGCCATTAACAGGTCCTCCAGCATATGGCTTTCCATCAATCTCCTATAGAATGTAAGTGTTATTTCCATGAAAAGCAGAAATTTTATATGGCCCTTTCCACAAATTTTCAAATTTACCATGTTTACCTTTCTCTTCAATTCTAGCTTCCCATTCCAAAACTTTATCATGGATCTGGAATGTAACTTCTTTGATCTTTTTGTCAAATGCTCTCTTGATTCTGTTTTGGTTTTGTTGATGACTGTCAAACACCTCATTTCTTTTCTCTTGCAAAGCTATCAGCTGATTTATCCTTCGTTGTATAGCATTTGGTTCCTCTTCTAGTCCTTGAATCAACTTCATTACTGGTACTCCAAGGGATGTTGGAAATATGGCCTCAGCCCCATATACTAGCTCATATGGTGATGTTCCAATGGACCTCTTTGTGCAAATCCGGTGAGCCCACAAAGCATATTTCAATTTCAAATGCCAGGCTTTTCTATTTTCTTGCAGCAACTTCTTAATGATTCTCACAAGGCTCTTGTTTGATGATTCAGTCAAACCATTTCCCTGTGGATAATAAGCAGTGGAATGTCCAAGGGAAATGTGATACTGATGACAAAAATTAATCATTTTTTTGGACTTGAAAGCTTGAGCATTGTCAGTAATGATCTTAATTGGGCAACTAAATCTTGATAATATATTATTTTCTAAGAAAGAAATAATCACTGAATCATTTGCTTGCCTTGTGGGTATTGCTTCTATCCATTTTGTAAAGTAATTGGTGGCTGTGAGAATCCAGCGATGCTGTCCCGATGAAGGGGGATGGATTTCTCCTATAAAGTCTAATCCCCACTGCTGGAAAGGTGCTTCAACATAAATAGGAACCAAGGGCAGTGGCATAAGCTTTCTCTTTCCTTCAAACACTTGATATTCATGACATGTAGCTATCTTTTTATAGATATCTCTGAATATAGTTGTCCAAAAATAGCCAGCCCTCAAGACCTTGTTTGCAGTGGCTTTCCAATAGTGATGTCCTCCACAATCCCCCTTATGAAACTCATCAATTACTTTATCAACTTCTTCTTCAATGAGGCAATTTAATAATATTCCTCCTGCATCTTTCCAAAACAAATTTTGGTCATACACAAAATATCTAAGAGATTTCAATTTGGTAAACCGAGCTTTGGATTTTGAAAGATTACCAGGGGCTCTATTATGCTGCAAAACAAATGCTACATCCTTGTACCATTCTGACATCAAGAATTTTTCATTTATTTGGACCAATTCCTCTTCATTTTAAGAAATTTCTGAGATCTCTTTGCTTAAATTAATATCAATACAGTCCAAATTTGACTGTGTCAACAATTTAGCTAGGCCTTGACCCTTTACCAACTTTGTGGGTTTGATCTCAATGTCATACTCTAACAATTTTGCTATCCACTTTCCCCTTTTTCCATCTGGATCAGCTTGTGTAAGAATATATTTTATAATAGCATTTGGAACATAGGCAACAATGTGAGAGTGCAAAACATAAATTCTGAAATCCTTTACTGCTTTCACCAAGGCATAGGCTTGCTTCTCTAAGATGTTATATTTCAATTCAGCATTTGCTAATGTCTTGCTAAAGAAGGAAATGGGTTGTTCAGTACCTTGATTTCCTTTTTGCAATAGAACTCCAGCAATTGTGTCTTCAGAAGCGAATGTGAAGATAAGGAACTCCTTGGTAAAATCTGGGCTGATAAGTATTGGTGCTTGGGTAAGTGCCTTCTTGATTTCTTCAAATGATTTCTTTGCTTCAACTGTCCACTTAAAATCCGCTCCTTTCTTTAACATCTTTGTTATGTTCTTGACAACTTCAGCAAAGTTAGGAATGAATCTCCTAACAAAGTTAACCTTCCCAAGAAAAGATTGAATCTCCTTCCTACTCCTTGGTAGATCTAATTTTTGAATTGCACTGACTCTATTAGGATCAATCCTAATTCCTTCTTCAGAAATAATATGACCAAGAAGTTTGCCAGAAGTTAAAGCGAAAATACTTTTGGTTGGGTTTAGAGAAATACCAAACCTCTTGCACTTCAGCAGGACCCTTTCAAGGTGCTTTAAGTGATCTTCTTCCCTTTTTGAAAAAACTGTGATGTCATCAAGATAAACCGCCACTGATTTGTCCTTTTCTTCAGCAAAAGCAATATCCATTGCTCTCTGGAAAGTGGCTCCAACGTTCATGAGACCAAATGGCATCTTTGCATACATGAATGTTCCCCATGGTGTGGTGAAGGCCATTTTCTCCTGATCATCTCGGTGAACAAGAATCTGATTGTACCCTGAGAAACCATCAAGCATAGACATCCTTTGTGAACCAACAATATTTTGCAGAATCAAATCCATTTTGGGGAGGGGGTAATTATCTTCCAATGAAGCTTTGTTTAAGTTTATGAAGTCTATACAAATTCTGATCTCTCCATTCTTTTTTCTGACTGGTACCAAATTAGCAAGCCAATTTGAGAATCTGATTGGAACAATAATTTTAGCATCAAAGAGTTTTTTCACTTCTTTTTCAATCAGTGGCATCAGAAGAGGATTAATTCTTCTTAACTTCTGCTTGAAAGGCTTTTCATTCTCCTTAATAGGAATGGTATGCTGTATAATTGAAGAGTCATATTGTTTTAAGTCAGCATAACTCCATGCAAAAACATCAATGAATCTTTTCATCATCTCAACATATTTAGTCTTCATATCAACATATTTAGTCTTCTCTCCTTGAGACTACTTCTTGCAAAAATTCCAGCACCCGGCTTTTTTGAATGCTTTCTCCACCTCTTTATTCATTAGTGTGATATCCAGACCTTCGGGCTCGTTCCTTAGACATTTGCCGGATCTATGTTCTTTTTTCTCCATTGATTTTTTCCAAAGATTCGCAAACAATGACTACCAGCTCTGGTTTGAATTGTGATTCAGCTTCTATTTGAATTCTGCCTCGCTTGATTTTAAGCCTCACTTGATCATACTTGTATTTGAACTTGAAATCTTGCCGTTTAAAATCTCTTAAATTGCAATCTTGCAGATTTGTTATTCATGCAAGATTTACAACCATCATTAAGATTTATGCACGGTGGTCTTTCTTGGAAATGATGATTTGTGCGTATCAACATATCTAGTGGTGGTGATAATGGCAATGGGTGGTGGAATGTGATAAGAGGGGTACATGAACTGACATGAGATGACACGGCCTGTGACTCACCTAACGGACTTGACATTTCGGGAAAGATTCGCTGCGAAATGTACGAATCTTTGATTTCGCAGCGCGGTTAGTTTTAAATTTGAATGATGCGTTGCGAAATTGCCTAATAGGGTTTGCGCTGCGAAACTGCTAAACTATAAAAGCGCTGCGAAAACACTTTAATAGTATGTATGCGCTGCGAACTTACTAAAAGACTCGGTGACTGACATAAGATGACACGTGGCTATGAAACAGTGGTGAATGGAGGAGAACCAATGGTAGATAAGAATAAACTTGACTCATTACCTCTTAAAACTTCAGACTCTAAGGAAAAAAAAATTAAAACAAGCATAGACTAGCACTGACCTTTGTCATCGGGCTAGGATGAAAAGCTACATATATCAGCTCTTTTTTTTTTTAAGTGATAACACAACCAATCATTGTTGAATCTCCCCACTCACTCATAGGATATGTAAATGCTTAAAGCAATTGGAAATTAATTAGAAAATTTCTTAAGTGTGTCCTAAGCCATGGGAGTAAGGTAATTTTCACCCTTCTCAGTGTCATAGGATGTAATTATTCTCAATGGACCTAGAATTTGGATGGTGGAAATTCAATTTTTAATAATATCTTGTTTAGAGATAAACAACATGAAGGAAGTATGCAAAAGGCAAAGGTTTCTGCAACCCAAAAAATGTAAAAAGTTAATGAATCTAATGGATGTCATTAATCCAATGATGAATCCCAAGAGAAATAAAATGGAGCCATTCAAGCATGTAACTCTTATAAAAGAGTTTTTCACACCCTTTAAGTGGTGTGTTATTAAAATAATACATTCATGACCAAAGTGTTCTTTCTTAAATGCGTTTTTTTTGGGGAATGAATATGAAATATGAATCAAATAACTTAGGCCAATAAAGGGAACTTATCTTTTCCCTTATCACAACATAATATAATTAAAGATGTTCAACTATTGACTAAAATAAAAAGGAAAAATAATAATATTCTAGTGTACAAAACTCCAAATGAGGGAATTTAGAAGAAGGTTGCTCCTCCACTGATTTATTAAAGCATTGATACTAGAATATTACCTTGGCCAAACAAACTTTGTATTTTATATAATTAGACTGAGATTTAGATTTGAGCATTTAGAGGTTAAAATTGAATATTATATATAGAAATGGTTGTTTGTGATTGTACTTTTATTTATTGGTAATATTTTTTTTTTTTTTTTTCCTTATGAATACAATAATGTAAAACCTTACTAAATATATCAAGCTTTCACGTCAACACATGTCTTTTGGCCATATGTTTATAATATATAAAAATGATCTCTCTCTCTCTCTCTATATATATATATATATATAAGTTGGAAGGCTACATCAACTAATTGATTTGATTTGTCTATTATTCTACTTATTGTTGATTCTCTTCATTTTACCAAGTATTTATAGGTTAATTATTCAAATTGTTTACTCAATGGATATGGGAGGCTACATCCAATATCAAAGGGGTAAGACAATGACCCTGAATATTATCACATAGTGGATGTTTGTCCCATATTTCATTGCTACTTTTAGCTTTCTTATTGGGTCTTCCATACTCTTCCAATATTACTTATTTTAATTTCCTTAAAATGTCTTACAAAAATTTCAGAATAGTTTTAATTCCACAAGGACCAAACTTAATTTTAGTACTATGAAACCTAAGCTTAAACTTGGTACCATTTACTTTGCTTTAAGCTTATGATTTGTTGCCAATAAAAAACAAAAAAAAAACAAACATCTTCATCCTAATTTTATCTTGGTAACTTCTAAATCTTCATTAAAGTGAGAGCCGTTCCATTTCCTCAACCTTCTATGGCTAAAGAAATTATAAATTTAACTTCATAATTATGATAATTTGTTTTATTTAAATTACATATACTTATTATAGCGTTTAAAAATATTTTTTCAATTTTATTTTAGAATAACTCTAATTTGAAAGTCCTCTTACACATGAGATTTCCTATTTCTTGATTTTGAAGAAACAAGGTGACAACTAATAAGCCCAAGGAGAAAAGGCTGGAACTATGATAATTTATATATATATATATATATATATATATATATATATATATATATATATATATATATATATATTTTATTTAAAAATAATTTCTAATTTGAAAATTCTTTTCATACATATGAGTAAATAAGGTCACAACTAATAACCCTAAAGGGTCAAGGTGTCAAGGTAAGGACAACCAATAGAGTGAAAAAAAATGAAACTGAATAAGAACTAACTTACATGAAAACCATTATGCTTGATCTATCTAGGGATCAATAAAAAAAATATGATAAATTATAGTTAAGACAATGCATTTGGAGAAAATAAGTCATGTCAAAAGATTTAAACTATATTTTACAATAAATGGAATAAAAAGCTTGTAATTAAAAAAAAATAATTTAAATTAAATTATTTGAATAAGAATATATAAGAACAATATTTTAATAATAAGTAAAATAATTGTATGGCGATTTTTTTAAGATAATTGAATAAATGCATTTTTCAAAAAAATAAATAAAAATAAAATCCTTTCCCAATTAACTAAACCTATACACTAAAATATCTATCTCTTATTAATATTAAAAATTATATAATTTATTTATTTATTTTTTCACTTTTTCAGCGTAAACTCACAGCCTTTGTTTTGCTGCCCTAATTGGTTGTTTGTTATTTACGAGCCAAGTTAGGGTATATTTTATCACACTCGATTTAATAAAAAAAATAAATCCTTGTAGAGAATTTGATTCCAGATTAAAACTTTACTTTCTTTTTGTTGTGTCGAGATAAAGAGAGGTTCGTAACTCGAAAGATACTCGCAGGAAGAGGGAACGAAATATAACAGAGGCGGAGGCAAAACGCGCAGAGTCGAGTTGAATCGTGTAAACGAAAATGGCAGCAGAAGAGTTGAATGAGGTTGCGCGAACGGCAGATTCCAAAGATATGATGCAGCAGAACAAAGCTCTGGATTCTCTCACCGATCATGTAGAGGATAGACAGCTTAACTCCATGAGAGTTCACGAGGTTCGAACACCGCCCTCCTTACCTTATGATCGCATTTTGCTAATATAATTATTGCCTCAGCTTGTGCAGTTTAAATGTTACATTTTGCACAAAGGTCTTCTTCCTGTATGCAAATTGTAATAATATATTATAAAGCAATAGCTCGGAAAAAGTAGACATGTTCTTCTAAGATGCTGCCACTGGGTATCTATTTTGGCAAATGTAACCCAGCTTTGCAGCCACTCTAACCACATAAAACGGCACTCTTAAGCTTTAAACCAAGCTTGTTATTCCTATTAGGTCACAGAGACCAAACTTAGATCTCGTGTGAAATCAAGCAACCTTTTCATTAACACGAGCCTTAAGTGTAGACTTATTCCCTACTAATACTCGGTGTCAACCATATTAAGGTCGATGGCCATGGCATGGCCTCGTGAAACGGTGAACTAGAAGCAAAAGCATTGTAATGCCAAACAGGGAATATCTTATGTTAAATGATCATCCAAACAATTTAGTAGCAAGGTCACAGCCCCAAGAGAAGAGCTTGTTTTACGGGGCTACAGAGAGAGATAGAGAGGGGGGAGCAATGTGCAGACTAGACCACATCAATTGCAGCATTCCCTTTTTCAATTGCTTGAATGCATCTTTTTTCTAATGGGAAGGAGATGTCAAGCAGTGTAGAGACCGCATCAATAGCAGCATTGCCCTTTTCATTTGCTTGAATGCATCTTTTTTTTAATGGTGAAGGGATGTGCTAAACATTCAGGCTTATACTGGTAATGATTCACTTGGAATATCTATTTGTCATTTATCACTATTATGGATGGTCTCATGTTTTGCTTCCTTTTGGTTGCCAGGCAATCTATCAAAGACAACTTGGAAATAACCTGAAGGCTATCTCCCACTTAAAGAAACGAACCAAAACCATTATAGTGTTCTCTTACTTGACGGAAGGATGTGCTTTGCCCTCTTCGTATAACTCAAAAGTTGGGGTTTTACTATCTAGTCAATTAGAATGAGATTTATAAACTACGCGAAGTACCAAACTTTACTAACCATTCTGCTCCCAAAACCATATTAACACTTAATGGCAATGCATAGTAGTCTGGCTGCATACTTAAATCTTGGACAAATAGTGATACTATGTTACATAATGATAATGATACTCAAAAAACCATTGATAGTGGCCTAGTTGATCCAATACTCTTATTTATAACTTCTAAGTTAAGTCACATGGTTTGGGTTTGAGTTCGAGTTTGGCAATGATTTGGGTTCGAGTTCGGGTTCAACAATGACTAGGATTGGTTTGAGTTTGAATTTTTTTGATGAGGTTTGGATTGGGTTTTCCATTAGGTTCGTCTATATACATTCTCTCTCTCTCTCTCTCTCTCTCTCTCTATATATATATATTATATATATATATATATATATTAACTTTAAAATGAATTATAGGATAAATTTGTAAGAAATCAACATCAACAAACATAAAAAATGCTATCACGGACATGGAAACTACAAGGATAAATTACAAGCTTGAGTTGTGACATGAGGTTATGAATTTTGATCTATGGACTTGGTCAATGGCTATGACGTTTGCCGAACCTCAATTTTTTTATGGTTTGCCAAAATTTGAACCTCAAGGTTGAAGTTCGATGAACCTTGCGACAACTTCTAAGTAAGAGTTCATAGCATTGACAAGAAGAATATATAATATATAACTATTAAATATGAAAGTTGAATGAATGATGCCAAACCTTAGTGTTCGTTGGTTGCCCAATATAATGTTTATAGGATTTTGGCTCTAATTATCCATTGTTTATTCTTGATAATATAAAGATAACATTAAATTAGAGTTCAAGAAGAGGCAGCATTGAAGTAAAATGGATGATATTGATGGACATGTTTTGCTGACGGTGCTGAAAATCCGTTAACCAAGGCGGTCTCCCCGATGTGAAGTCCTAATTAGACCTCACACCATTTAGAGTAGGAGCTCCAACCAGAAACATGACCGGTGTCATTGTCCTTAGGGATTTTCCTTGGTTGCAATTATTAACATAAGAAGTTATACAAACATCCTTTGAAACAAGCAAGTTGACACTGTGAGACATACAATTGCAATGTATATAAGGTACTTTCACAACAAGGAGAAAGAGAGTGAGCTTCTAGAAGAAAAGTAATAGTACTATCCTAAAAGAGACACACAAGAGCATAAGAGGATCACAAGTTAGTCTACAAAGTAGTTCACAAGCCAACCTAGATCATAAAACCAAATACAACACACCTTCAACTAGATAAGTACCAAAGCCACCAAAATAGTTCAATTTCCTTAGTACATATGAACGAAACATATCCCGCAAACATCTAAAGAATAGTTCTACGACATTCACGATACATGCATGAAAATGTGTTGGCTCATCGAGCTTCAATATTTAGTGGAAGTGCTAAGATATACAAGTGCAATGCTGCTACACTAGCCCCTATAGTGGAACATTAAGTCACCATTTGCTTCTCCAAAGAAAGATCCTCCTTCTATGCTAAACTAGAGAAGCCAAGGCTCTAAAACAAAGCTTCCAAGCCTTTGGTTCCAAGCCCTTTGTTTGAGTTACGAGGGTTTATTTATAACAAATGAGATGACCTTTCATCTTCCATTGTGACCTTTGAGATACCATCATGACTTTTTGGCTTCCTTTGTCTTAGCCTAACTAATGACTTTTCACATTCCACAATTGACACTTGGACCTCCACTTACATATTTTATTTCAAATAAATAATACAAAAACCCATATGAGACAAAAATGGGTAGAGCCTAATAAGACAAGCCCAATAAGACAAACTAGACATATCAAGCTTGAGTTTGAGGAAACTCTAGCTCATCATCTTCAATTTGTAGATCTCTAGTCACATAGTGATGCCAAGCTCTGTACTGTGTGATGGTTTCCTCAAACTTTGGAACCAGTTTGTGTCTCCTTTTTTAATAAGAACAACACAATATTGATCTTAGCAGGGCCACCAATATATTTTTGCATGGCGTGTTTATCAATCTCCAAGTCTTCTTTGGTAGCAAATATTCTGAAACTTCCTCCCTGACTGTGTTTATGCCCTTCGCCTTTGTAAATGTCCCGACTAAAGGGACCTTATGAGATTTCACTAAAGAGTCCACACTATTGTACAATCATGCATAAGAAGATAAGATGTTGGCTATGTAAGCGTTGAGTTGTTTATTACTTTGTATAAACATTCTGATTTCAACTTTCTCCAAATCAGCTTGTTGCCTTGTTTTCTTGACCAATTCTACTGGTGCACCTTTGTACTTCATTCCCCAGTCATGAATCACGGTGCATGAATGACCTTTAGAGCTTTTGCATTTATTGGATTTTCTAAGTCTATCCGTTAGAAAATTAATCTGTATTTTGCTGGTTTATTTCTTCTACTTGTAAATTCTGAACAAGTTATTTAAAACATTTAAATAGTGAAATAAAACCAATACAGTCACAACATCTACAGATCATCAATTGAAGGAAAACAAGCACACAAGTGACACCGCTGTTTTTGGACAAATGTCGCTGGAAAAACCCAATGCGGGAAAACTGGTACAACTATTCTGAGGGTTTATTATTGTGCAGTATTTCCTTGAGTACACTTGGGTGCCTAACTAGCTGACCTAACAGAGAAAAATACATGACAACAATACCTCTATATTCGGAAACAGGTACTCAGAAAACCTGTCCGACAAAACCCTCTTCGGCACAACTGAAGCTCAACGTTGGCCCTTCTGGCCTCTGCATCAGCCTCTTGCTGACTTGCATTAGCCCCAGGACCCTCTGCGTAAACCATTTGAGGCACTGCGCAACCTTTGGGACCCTTTGCATCACTCCAGCAGCCTCTACGTGGATGACGTAGTCCCTCTGGCCTATGCATTGACTCTGTTGGGCTCTGCGTAGTCTGGACTGGCTGCTGCTCTCACTCTCTCTGCTTCTGCGTTGGTCTCTTAGTACTGTCTCTGCCTCTCTTCCTCGTACTCATTGCTCCTCGCTGCTGATCACTGATTCAACTTTGCTTAGCAACCCCGCTCTAGCAAAATGAATGGCTGATCACTTTGGTGTATTCTCCAACTGACCCTCAAGCCCCTTCTTATACTTTTCTCGTTGGTCCTTCAACGACCGAGATTAAATCTCTAATCAACGGCTAAAGTTAGATTTGGTTTGATCCATGACTTTTGGAACCTTCTAACCCAATTTTATATTAATACCCATTAATATTTTGTTTTTCCTAAGTTTAGACTTAGGAACTCCATTACAAATATTAACTATTTTAATATCTCCCAAATCGGGTACAATCTGTCCAAACCATTTCTGGGTCATGGAGATCTCATGTGCTTTAGCCTCTTCACCAATTTTCATGGCTAGGGCACATTCAATGCTACCCCAAATCAACACTCCCTCTTAGCGAGGACTGTGCTCCAGTAATACTCCACATTGAGCATCACCCTGATTATCTGACATTGGTCCCTGTGCTGATGCTAGGCCTCCCCGCCCAACATCCTCTGCATTGCTGCATCCTGTACGGCTGCCCATGGCCCTGCCACTGCCATTGCTGCATCCGCACGGCAACTCCCTCTGCATCTGTGTTGCTGCTGGTCCATCTTCCCAACATTGCATCTGCACTGCATCCCCCTCTCATCATGCTGCATCGTGCTACTGCATACTGCTACTGCACACTGCAACTCAGTTACTGAGAAGTAAGTAATTAATCCACCCAACTTTTACATCCTTGTCAGGTTAGAAACACTCCTGATGTTGAAGCTCTCTCCGCCTCTAACAAGTGCTCCCTCTACTGACCTCTGCGTTGCTGCAACAACTCCCTGCATCTTGCACTGTTGCAACGTGCTAGCCTCGCACTGCTTGGGGACTCCTGCATTGTAGCACTCTCCACTGTTTCATCTGCATCTGTCTCTACCTACATCTCCCAGTCCCGCTACTCCTCTTCGGGGCTCTTGTAGCAAGGTATAATCCAAGAGGTTGGGTATCTCAAGGATCCTGCACCTCATCTCTTGTAGTCCTCCTGACTACAACTCGATGTCTCCCCACTTCTTCTCAAGTGGCACTTGAGCACTCATGGCACAATCGTCATCCTCCTCGACTTCTTTCTCCGCCCTCGCTGGCACTGCGTTCGAGTCAGAAGCCTCTCCCTTACTCTTCCTCGGACACTGGTTTGCATAGTGACCTAGTTCCCCACAATGGAAGCACTTGACCTTGGATAGGTCCTTCTTCTTCCTCTTCTCCTTCTTTCGTGCAGATGCCAAAGCCGCATCCTCTTCCTCCTCCTTCTTGATCCTGACCCCTTTGCTACTACTCCCCATCTTGGTCAGCAGTCTGATTTCTTCTTGACAAAGAGCTGCCCACAGTTCTTCCCAATCTGGAAGATTCGCCCTGCCTAGTATGCTCTCGACAAATGTCTCCCAATCCTCGGAGACTACGTTAAGTGTGGTCCTTACCATCAACTCTTGATCCGACGTGGCCCCTATGGAAGTCAGTTGGTCATGGATCTCCTTCTACCGACCAAGGAAGACATCTATCTTCTCTCCCTTCTGCATCTGGTATGACCTTAGCTGATTCTCCAGGAGCATCTTCCTCTGCATGGAAGTATGCTGGTACAATGTTTTCAAAGTGTTCTACCTCTGCTTTGCTGTTTCCTTTTCGGCAATATGTGGGACCACATGATCCTTGACCCCATCAATGATGATACACTTTGCCTTAGCCATTGCCTCCTCGTACCTTTCATTAGCTACCGGGTCAACTGGGATAGCCATCACTCTCAAGGCGAAGCCCTTGATACGATGTTTGTTTAGAATGGACAAGATCCTGGCCCTTCAAACCACAAAGTTGGACACTTCGTCCAGCATGTCTTGATCTCTTAGCCCATTCACGGCCATCTCGCTGCTCTTCTGTCTACTTCCTGCCTGGAAGTTCTCGGTTCGACTCCTCTGAGTCTATCTACTTCCGTCTGGAAGTTCTCTTCTGGACTCCCTCTGAGTCCCGATTTCCCTCCTGGAAATCCTTCTGCCAACTGTCAAGTTGCTCCTCTCTGATCGTTTGTGCAACTGCAACACTAATCTAGATTCCTTGGCTAGAAATCCGCCTCGGCAACAACTCCCTCTACGTTGGTCTTGCCCTATTAGGTACCCTTCTAACCACAATACCCCACCAGGTTTGCTCCTGCAAACTGCCCACAGCTTCCTTCGCCTCAGCAACTGAAGGATTGAGCCTCTTGGCTCTGCGCAATCTCGACACCGGCAAAACAACTCCCTCAAACAACTACATCAACCCTCCTGGCCTTTGCGTGGCTTTGCGTGAGCCTCTCTCTGCCCTCCTCAGCCTCTGCACTGGCCTCTCTCTGGCCCAGATTGATGACGCAGTCCTTTTGCGTCAACCCTTCCTTTGTCGCTTTTGCAAGGATCAACTACTGTCAATCAAGACGACTGATTCTGCTACAAATGCTCTACTCAACTGATGTCTTCAGCTTTCTTGTGATTTGCAACCACGCACTGATACCATGTTGAATTTTCTAAGTCTATCCGTTAGAAAATTAATCTGTATTTTGTTGGTTTATTTCTTCTACTTGTAAATTCTGAACAAGTTATTTAAAACACTTAAATACCGAAATAAACACAATACAGTCACAACATCTATAGATCATCAATTGAAGGAAAACAAGCACACAAGTGACACTGTTATTTTTGGACAAATGTCCTCGGAAAAACCCAATGCGAGAAAACCGGTGCAGCTATTTTGAGGGTTTATTATTATGCAGTATTTCCTTGAGTACACCTAGGTCCCTAATCGGCTCACTTGACAGAGAAAAATACACAACAACAATACCTCTATATTCGGAAACAAGTACTGAGAAAACTTGTCCCATGAAACCCTCCCTGGCACAACTGAAGCTCAGCGCTGGCCCTTCTGGCCTCTATGTCAGCCTCCTGCTGACTTGTGTCAGCCCCAGGACCCTCTCCGTCAGCCCTCTGAGGCACTGTGCAGCGTCTGGGACCCTCAGCGTCACTCCAGCAGCCTCTGCGTGGATGAGACAGTCTCTTTGGCCTCTGCACTAACTCTGCTGGGCTTTGCGTAGCTTGGACTGGCTACTGCTCTCGCTCTCTCTATTTCTGCGTTGGTCTCTCAGTACTGTCTCTGCCTCTCTGCCTTGTACTCATTGCCCCTCGCTGCTAATCACTGATTCAACTTTGCTTAGCAACTTCGCTCTAGGAAAATGAATGACTGATCACTCTGGTGTATTCTCCAATTGACCCTCAAGCCCCTTCTTATACTTTTCTCGTTGGTCCTTCAACGACTGAAATTAAATCTCTAATCAACGGTTAAGATTAGGTTTGGCTTGATCCATGACTTTTGGAACCTTCTAACCCAGTTTTATATTAATACCCATTAATATTTTTTTCATAAGTTTAGACTTAGGAACTCCATTAAAAATATTAATTATTTTAATATCTCCCAAATCGGGTACAATTTGTTCAAACCATTGTTGGGCTTTGGAGATCTCATGTGCTTTAGCCTCTCCACCAATTTTCATGGCTAGAGCACATCCGATGCTACCCCAAATCAACAACATTCTCCTGTGATTTCTTCTGCATATCATGTAAGGGGACAACTGCTTTATGCACGGTGACCAACTCCTCATAAAGAATCGTCATAGTGTCTCCCAATGCTTGAACTTCACCATATATAGCCCCCTGAAGCTCCTTCAAGTAAACTTGTGCAGGAGACACCTTCTGAATTTCTGCCTAGAGTTGTTCTATTTGTTGTCTTGTAGCCTCCAAGTCCTTTGCTATCTGTTTATTTTTTGCCATTAGATACTCTGTATTTGCCTTTGAAGCTCCTACAAAGGCCAAATTGGCTGCGATAATGGTTTGAGGATTTCTCCTAGTATGCATGACAATCACCCTTTGTGTATTCATGAAAGCAAGCTGTGTGAGGTCATTGGGGAAATGCTTCTTTCTTGCCTGCACGATTTTTCGCTGAAGCTCATTGAAACTCAGGTTGCAAATATCCATGACCGGGCTATCATCTAAAGGAGCAATTTCCTCGTCATCACCTGGAGCTTACCCATCTGTAGGAGGAGGCAGAGACTGAGTGATGATCTGCTCTGTACTGGGCATAAGATCAACATCTTGGTTCTGCTGCTCTTGTTCTACCTCCATGTCTTGAACAACTATTAAATTTTTGTTAATTTTAGGTATGTTCTATGCTTAGAGCAATTTATTTCAATTTTCACAGTTAGCTCAATATCTTTTCCAGATTAGCAATCACATCAACATTAAAGTAAATTGCAGATAGAACATAAATATAGATTGCAAAAGACAAGCCAAGACAAGAGGACACAAGATGCGGCGCTAGCTAGGGACAAACCCCAATGTGGGGAAACCCTTGATCAATCCTTTTTTATAAGTTCTTCAATAGTTCAACACACAGAGAGAGAGAGAGAGAGAGAGAGAGAGAGAGAGTACATTTACAACAAAAGTCAACACTTTGACTTATCTAAATAAGAGCATAGATCATCTCTAAGAAGGTGATACATGAGATAGCTGAACTTACTTGAAGATATGCTGCTTCAACTGATTCTCCAAGGTGACTCCACCTATCATTGTGCTTCACCTCGTCATCATGCTGCACCTCACCATGCTGCACCATGCTGCACCCATCATCACTATGCTGGACCTCATGACCATGCTGCACACATCATACTGCTGCACCTTATGCTGCCACTGTTGTCCCATGTGCCATTTTTGTACCATGCTAGCACAACTGTCCCATGTGCCATAGCTGTACCATGCTAGCCACTGCTGTCCCATGTGGCATACTGTTGTCCCACTGTTAGTCATCCATTGTTGCTCCTATGATTGCTTGTTGTCCCACTATTTGCTGCACCAAGCACCATTGCCTAACTGTCCCATTTATCCAACTACCAACATTGCTTGATGTCCCACTGTTTGCTGCACTGTTGCTCTCTGGTTAGGGCATCACCTACAACCCTATTCCTTCACACAACTCAGCAATCAGCCCTCCAAAAGACTGTGGTTTACTAAGGGAGTATGCCTCCACTCCTATGCTGCATTTGTCTGCTTGTTTTACCTCAAACGTAGCACATAGATGGCCTCTAGCTGCTGGCTATGGCCTGCGGCCTAGCCCAACAACTAGCTATAGCTGTGGCTCCCTTATACACCACCCAAACAACCCTTAAACAACATTGTTTTCTCCTGTAGATTTGCAGCCTTCCTTGCCCAACAATCTGCGTCCAAGACAACTCTCAAACAAGCCTCAAAGCAGTCTGCTGTATCCTACAACAACTCGACCTCTCCACAGAAATACCATGTTGCTTTTTAAGCTCCCCCACGCTGTCCCTTTGGCCCTTCAAACTGCGGCTAAGACTCCTGCAATCCCTGCTGTAAATCTGCACTTGAAACAACCCCAAACAGATTTGTCTAACCCTTAAACTAACCTCAGAAATATGTTGTCCATACATCCCTTCCACGCTATCTAGGGCAGCCTCCTAACCACAGTTCCAAGCCTCCTTCTCCATGCAGATTCTAGAGCTACATTTAGAGATATATTGCCACACATGGATGCGCAGAGCTGTCATAGGTTAGGGCTTGCTAGGACTGCGGGTAGGGCTACTAAGACCTCCTCAACAGCTGCATAGATCCTCCTTCTTAGGACAATGTTAGGGCTTGTAGAGACTGCGTTTAGGGCTTCATACTAGGGCTCCTTTACCTTCTGCGTTTTAGGGTTTCCTCTCTTAGATTTCTCTTCCACTAAAACCCAGAACAAGTGGAGAGAAATCAAGAGTGAAGTGTGTATAAAATGACTCTCAAGTCATCTCCTTTTATACTAAAACGTTGAGCACATGTGGGGTTTATTTGGTTGTTGGCCGACCTTGACGAATTGTCTATTAACACAAATAAATTCATAACTCCATGAATACTTATCGGAATCAGATGATCTTTAGATCAATCCTACAGGTCTCAATGAGAGGGATCCAAGAAAAATATCAGCTGCCATAAATAAGATGATCCACATGGAGTTTGGCCCTAGTTGCCAATTTTAACACTTTTCAATCTCTTGGGCAAGTTCTTGATCCTGCTGCTGTTTATTTCCTTCTTCCTATAGCTTATTCTGTTTTTCTTCTTCTGCTTGGTTCAACATTGCTTCTTCTTCCTCCTTCCTTCTTAATTCTTCTTCTTGCATTTGCCTTTCTTCCTTTTGTCTTTGCTCTTCTTCCTGCCTCTTCTGCTCTTCTCGCTTCTGCTTCCTCTTTTTCTCAGCTGCCATAGCCACTTTCAGAATAACTGGATTCGCTTTGAACTTGCGGCTCTGCTCCTCTGCTGGACTGTGAGCAACCTTCTTTTCATATTTAATGTTCACTGGGTTGTGCTTCTCTGGTTGTCTTGCTTTCAGAGTAGTGTCCTGGCCCGAAGCCATATGGGAAGGACCTGCTTGGCTGACTGGTGTGTGCAACCTAGAAGCATTGTAGTAGTTCTTGATCTTCTCCTCCTCTAGTCTAGAGTAGGTTCCACATGGCCAATTAAAATGTAACTTGGCACAGTGTTGCTTGCAAATACCTCTGGGATCGTATTAATGATAATCTATCGTGCCAAACTTGAAGTTGTCCAACTCTTTACCTTCAACTTTTGCAATCTTCAGGTACTTGATTTCGTAGGATCTCACTTGCAAAGGAAAAGCAAGCTAGGGTGCTTTCTTTTTCCTCTGCAGTACTGCTAATAAGCCTCTAGCAAGGTGATATGTGACCTCTTGCATGACCAACTTGTCTGTGGCATACCTCAGTAACAAATGTGATGGTTTCTAGATGATATATTTGATGGACATGTTTGGACAGTTCATAAAGTGTTATTGCAACCATTACTTATGGTTTCTTATCATTTTAATAAGGTTTCTCAAGAAGGATGTTACAACAATCCATCAAAATAATATCACAAGTTACTTTGTCAACTAGTTCTGGTCTTAATGCATAGTAGTATTTTTGATGAGCCATCATTGAAATTACAATCAACCCAAAAAGCATGGGCTAGATGTAAACCTATAATGATCCCGCTATTTTGTTAGAAGAAGAATACACAAATATGGAAGATATGGGATATAAGATTTTATTATGTTAAAGTCTCCCATTCAATGTTGTAGAACACCATATATCTCATACATTAAGTGGTCGTGCAAACTTTTGTTGTGCAGGGAAAACCTTGTGGGAAACCTAAGGGATGCTTCCCCACATTTTTGGATGTCATCCCTAGCATACCTGTCAACATACATTAGTGTGCCTCACTAGGGGATTTGAACCAGGCACTTGTTGACGTGGAACTTGCCAAATACCCATCAACAACTAGTTGAACAATGAGCTAACCCCTTAAGCTTGGTAGTTGTGCTACCTACTTAACCTAGCTAGTTCATATAAATGACAGTGTTTAATTTGTAATGGTCATTTACCTTATTTTGACCTTTTTTAAATATTAAAATCCCTTTATCAAACTTGGATTGAAGCTAGAAGAGGAGGTAAAAGGGGGATAAGGTTTGAATTGCCTTGATGTTAATGATCCTTTGTACTTCTCATCTGATGAACATTGTTGCAACTAGCTCTCAACATTCAAGGCAAAGTGGAAAACGTTTTCAAGAAATGTGATATGTAGAAGATCCATTGTTTGTAGTATGTGCGAGAAAATTCAATGAATTTAAATCTAAGCTTCACATACATTTTATTAAAATGGTCAAATTCACTAAGAATTGAAAGGTCTAGATCCATGATTACAAAAAATTGAGTGATTGATAGTAAGTGACAAGGGGTATGCCTACCATTAGTGGGGTTACCAATATATACCCTTCTACAATATCATGTAGAAAATGCTACAAAGATTACCGAAACTGAGAAAGATCCCTAAATAAAGGCTGAATGAGGAAAGACTACTTGAAAACCATGTTACCGGTAACTTGACAAGGACATGTTTCTTGTTTCGTTTCTCTTTCCTTTCTTGTCTTGACATTACCCTAGTTATCCTCCAAAGCCCTCTTGCATTGTTTTTCATTTTGTTTCCTTTTTGTGTTTCCCGTTTCATGTATGATAACTTGAAAACAAATAAAGAGACCCAATTTTCATGAAATTTGCGCACAAAATGCAATGGTTATGTAATTTTTAGCTTTTAAGCTCTTTTTGAAGATTGTTGCCAAGATTTTTAATTTCCTTGATGGTAATTACAAACTAAAACATTTACTTTTGTTCTACATGATTGGTTAAGGGGAGGTAGTGAATATATGGAGATCGAGGCTTTTTGAAGTAAAGGATCCATTAACTAACACATAATTCACATCACTAACTCTCCAACAAAAGTAAAGTGTACTTTTCCAGAAAGAGGGAAGTGCTTGCCATGGAGGATGCTCATCCTGTTGAAATTTCTCAGAAATCCCTTTTTTATGCAAATTCAGAAAATTCACTTAAACTTTGAGGTTCCCCAGATCTATTTCCTATGAGCTTTCACCTTTAGGGTTGAATCCGAAATATAAATTACAACAGTATATATTTCACTTCTGTCCAACCAATTACACAAGGCAACCCAAGAAAATAAACACTGATCAAATGTATCTCAAGGGAAATATTTTCCCAGCACTTGGGGCGCAATTTCCAAGTTTCAACATATAGCAGATGTGAAAGTTACATAAGCTGTAAATCAGATTTGCAAGTACGCAAAGTTTGGAAATCAAAGAGCTCTTTTATATATGCATAAGATGAAGTTACACATACATATTAACCACTTTTCCAAAGCTGGTACATGATAGTCCTTCAAGCTTATCACAAGCTAGGACATTCCAATGCTCTCCAAACCCTAGCTCCAAATCCAAGTGTATGTAATAGTTGTCAAGCACATGCTGTTTATCGGAGTTAGCTAAGATGGAGTTGTTTAAACTTTAAACCAACTAATACCATGGTCACTACCTACTACTTTCTTCTTCAATGACTATGGGAGATGAAAATGACTTCATGTGCCTCTATTGTTAGTGATATGAAGCATCACGAGGCATTCTTCATCTGACAACCATTGAGTTGAGATGTAAGCTTCTTGATGATCAGTTTTGGATGATGTAAAATTTGTTTTGGTTTTGTTGAATGTTTATTTGATATGATACCACTACGAGGATATATATAGACCATGTTTAGGTGAGATAAAATACTGACTCTAATGTGTGAGAGGATTAAAATCCTTATGGATAAAAGCAATCCCAACTTACATCCACAGATAACAAAATGTATACGTAGCTGGTGGAACAAATGTAACACATCTCTTTATGTTAATGTTTTCTTTGTAAGTCTAAAAATTCTATTGATTAATTGGAAATGAATTACATCACATTTTTTGGTCCAGTGTGCCATATACTGACGGTAACACAGCTGAGATGTATGATACTGGGAATAGCAAAGGAGACATAGAGGACCATAAGAAACAATTATAGAGGAGAATCACCCAAATTGGGGCTGATCCTCAAGGCAACCTTTCTTTCCTTTCTTTTTCAAAACCTTGGCCCAACCTTCTGAAGGTGGATTTAACAAACCTATCTATAGATTATCATTACATGCTGAAGGAGATTCCTTATCAGAGTTCGAAAAAGCCGACTTGTTAGCTTGTTTCAATACACTCAAAGAAGAATTATTATTCATTACCTATCTACTTGCCGGAGGAGCATGGTTCATAACAGGAGCCTCAGGAGATGTTTGAGGACCTAAGGACCGGACCTTGTCCCTGAATGGATTTCGTCATCAGATCTTTCCCCATCGTTGTTAGAAGCAGAAGAGGCCTTGCTCTTCATCAAATGTTACATCTCTCCTGAAGTCTGTTGCTCTTTGACTAGGTATATAAATTCTAAATGCTTTAGAATCTTCACAATAGCCCACAAACATACCTTTCTTACTTGAAGCCTCAAGCTTGTTCCTCTTTTCTTTTGTTTCATGAAAATAAACAGGACAACCAAAGATCCTTAAATGACTGACATCGCGTTTCTTGCCTGTGAATACTTCTTTAGGAGTCTTGTCATTATAATGCTCGATGAGGAGTCCTGTTTTGTACATATACGACAGTGTTGGCAGCTTCTCCCCTTAGGAACTTTGGCACATTCTGATCATGTAGCATGGCACGAGCAACCTCCATGATAGTTCTATTCTTTCTTTCCGTCACACCATTCTATTAAGGATTATATGGTACAATGGTCTCTTTCTTGATATCGACTTCTCTGCAAAAGTCAATGAATTCTCCTCCATTATCTGATCTGAAGACCTTGATTTTCTTTCTAGTTTGGTTTTCAATCAATTCTTTGAAAATTTTAAACATATCAAAGGCTTCATTTTTGTGCTTTAGAAAGTATATCCACATTCTTCTAGAGAAATCATCTACAAAGGTGATATAATACAAATATCCACCTATGGATTTCACTGGCATAGGTCCACACAAATCTGAATGAATTAGCTGCAGGATGTGATGAGATTTGGTACAACTAGAGGGGAAAGGCCCTCTCGTTTTCTTTCCACTTTCACAACCATGGCAAACACCATCATGTTTTGATTGGATTTCTGGCATTCCAAAAACCATCTTCTTTACTTTGGGCAGTGCCTTATAATGCGGTACCATAACTCGATTTGATTGAAATTTCATTCTTGAGCCATACTTTAATAAGTCTCCCATTGACCTTGTAAAGCCCTTCAACTCTCGATCCAAGAGTAAAAGCATTTTTCATGTTTGTTTTCTCTGGCCAGGTTAACACCTTTCCTTTTATAAAAGCCACATTCGTTCCTTTATCTTCTAGAGGAGATATATATACAAGATTTTTTTTAGACCAGGTACATATAAAACATCTTGAAAGTGAATAGTTTCTCCAAGATCCAAATGAAAAGAAACTGAACCAAACCCTTTTACAGGGTATGTAGTATTATCTTCAAGGGTAATCTTTAAACTAGTCTCCCTCTCAACCAAATTAGAGAGGACTTCTTTATAACCAGAGAAGTGCCTAGAGGCACCACTGTCCACTAACCAGCGATTGAAAGAATCTGGAGGAGAAGCACTAGACAAAGCTGAAATCATAAAGTACTCAGATTGAGAAGCAACAACATTATTTTCATACCTTGTATTTCTGTATTTCTTTTGAGGACGAGGCTCTTGATCATGATCACTGCGAGCATTGCTTCTTCCTCCATAATTCCTCCTTTTTCATTCAGGAGACTGATTATTGTGGTTGCTGCTACTCCTTTGATTATAAGAGGATCTTCTTTCTGGACAATCTCGAGCATAGTGCCCATGCTTGTGACATTTAAAGCATTCAACATTCCTCATGCTCTTCTTGAAAAACTTGGGTTTGGACTTTGGCTTAGAAGATTTTCCCTTTCCTTTCTTCTTCTTTGCTTCTACAACAAAGGCAAATGGTTCTCCTTCTTCATGTCTCCGAATTTTTCCCCTTGAATTCATCCTTGATTCTTCTTGCTTGCATCTTCTGATCAATTCATAAAAAGTTGGCAGAACATTGTTATTGGTGATAATAGTAATGAATACTTCCCAAGCTGCAGGAAGTCCATCAAGGGTTGTGTGTACCAATTCCCTATCAGACAAGGGCTCGCCAACAAACAAAAGTTGGTCCTTGAGTTTAGTAATCCTTATAAAATAAGACTAAATAGATTCTCCCTTATTCACTTTGATATCTTTGAGCCGTTTCTTTAGTTCAAGGACGTGATTCAGATTTTGGACTTCAAACATGCCAACAATCTTGTCATACATTTCCTTAGATGTCTTCAGTTTGGAGATACAGGTAAGAAGATGATCTTTCAAAGAATCAATGATAATTTTGCGGGCTTTGATCTCACCTTTCTTGTATCTTGCTTTAGCAGCAGTAGGGGCATTTTTAGGAGGCTGGGGTACACCTCCTTGGACATACTCTAGAACATCTTCTCCATCCAAGTTGGTGTCCAACCTGAGTTTCCAAGCAACATAATTTGAAGCCCCTATCAATTTCTCACTGTCCTTGAAGGAGGATGTAGCCATCTGAACTGAGCTACTGTTCTATTTTGAGCAGCAAATAAGGTCTTTGAGCAGATAACTACCTTCAACTTACTGTTCTTGAGCTTATCTTCACCACGGCTCCGATACCATGTTAAATTTTGCAGATTTAAAATTTAATTTCTGAGATCATAAACCATAGAAGACTGTCAATGAACAACAAGACACATGATTTGGTCCAAGACCAAGGAAAAACTCCACTATGGGGGAAAACCCTTTTAAAATGCTCTTCTATTAGATCGTCTTCAAATGTTCAGCGACATTACCCCTTTTCAAACTAGGGCAAAGCTTCTGGAGTGTGATATCTGATCACAAATGCAAAAACTGATACAAGGGAGATCTGCCACGACCCACCAATGATAATATAACAATAGAGATCTTGCCAATAATATGAAATATGCCAAACAATAATGCAAGAAAGAAATCTCTAGAAATGCGAGAGAAATCTCCACTAGATCTGCCAATGATGAAACGAAATAACAGGCTTCCAATAAATCTGCTAACAGTGAGAGAGATAAAAATACTGATGCAAGGGCTTTATCACCAATGTGAAAGAGATTACCAATGATGATAAGAGATCTACCACTGATAATAAGAGATCTGCAAATGATGATAAGAGATCTGCCAATCTGCAATAGATCTACTAACAATAAGAGATCCATCAAGATAACTTCCACAAGTTTTAAGGTCATCTTCACAATGTCTTCCAGCTAGATCTGAAACAAGAGGCTGATCCTCTCACCATACCACAGACAAATCTCAGATTTTCTTCCCTTCTGAGGCTCAAACTTGAGATAGAATATAGCTTTGTGAAGGCATAAGCTCAGACCAAATCACAACTCAAAAATGGCTCAGATCTAAATCAGTGGATGCATCTTGAGGTGGCTTGGATCTAGATCTGTGTGAGGCAGATCTGAAATGTATTAGATCTAGATCTGTGGAAGCAGATCTGAAGTAAATCTCGGCCTAGTTACAGGCTTGGAGCAATTATAATCTCTGACCAATAAATGAGCTCAGATCACAGAATAATGAACAACCAAATCACAATCTTCAAGAAAAGATAGAAGAGAAATTTCTTCACTTGATCTACCCTTAAACATCTCTTTGAATACTTTTGCGTAGGAGAGGAGATGAGCAATATATGTATGATCGAATTACATATCAAGGAAAGTAGATTAACCTCTTTATATAGCCATTGTGTGATGTGAATGAGAGTGCTTCAAGGCAAGCCAACTAGCCATCATGTAAGTTTCTAGGCAAGTTGAATTGACCATCTAGAAGAGCCAACCTAGCACTTGTGGTGCCACTTGAAAATAATTCTCTTCAAGGGTGAAAGGGGTTAATTCTTAGAAAGGAAATTTCTCCCTTATTTGCACAAAATTCAACAAAAACAAATTAGTGGTGATTTCCAAGTGGGCATACAAAATCAAGCATGCAGTTGATGGACGTATTGACAAATGTAAGGCAAGATTTATGGCAAGAGGATTCTCTCAACAAGGAGGAATTGATTACGAAGAAACTTTTGCTCCAATAGCCAGATATACAACCATTAGATCACTCATTTCTATTGTAGCTACTATGGGATGGAACATTCATCAAATGGATGTAAAACAACCTTTCTAAATGGGAAAATTTATGAAGTCTACATTGAGCAACCCTAGGGATTCAAAGTTCATGGTAAGGAAACACATGTTTACAGGTTGAAGAAGGTTCTATATGGCTTGAAGAAGGTCCCCTAGAGCATGACATGCCAGGATGAATGCTTATCTACTAAGACTTGGTTTCCTCAAAAGTTTTGCAAATCCTAATCTCTACATCAAGGAGGTAAAGAATGAACCCGTGATCATATTGCTCTATGTGGATGGCTTACTAATAACAGGTGTGGAGGATTGTATTCAAGTATGCAAGAAGCAACTAGCAGCTGAATTTGATATGAAGGACCTTGGACTAATGCACTACTATTTGGGACTAGAAGTATGGCAGAAACTTGGTGAGATTTATCTTGGTCAAGGAAAATATGTGATCAAGATTTTGCAGAAATTTTGGTATGATGGATAGTAAACCTAGGACAACTACCATGATAAAAAGTTTGAAGAAGTTAAGGAATTCGGATTCAAACTTTGTTGATCCTACATCCTACCGACAGTTGATTGGCTCCTTGATGTACCTTGTGAACACCTGACCAGATATATGTTTTGTAGTGAACACTCTTAGCCAATTCCAGATGGAGCCTAGGCATGATCATTGGATAACAGCGGAACACATTTTGAGATACCTTCGTGGGACTATACATCATTGTTTGAGATACGTTGCAGGTAATGAGATTCAGTTATTGGGCTACATAGATTCAGATTGGGCAGGCTGTGATGCAGATGGAAAAAGTACTACAGGTGGTTGCTTTTGTTTGAGATCTTCTATGTTTTCATGGATGAGTAGGAAACAAGATTCAGTTGCATTGAGTAGTGCTGAAGCCGAATATATCACAACTAGTGAAGTTGGTCGAGAAGCAGTTTGCTCTGAATGTTGCTTGCAGATTTGTTTGAAACTTTGAAGAACCTTTGGACTCCACCATCATATGTTGTGACAACCAAAGCTGCATAAGATTGATAGAGGACTCAGTTTTTCATGCAAGGAGAAAGCACATCAATATTAAGTATCATTACATTCGAAGCTTGGTGCAGGATGGGATCATGAAGCTACAATACATCTCCACTGACGAACAAGTGGCTGATATATTGACAAAGTCTCTTCCTAACATGAAGCTTGAGTATTTGAGAGACAAGCTTGGGCTTGTGGATATTTCCACCTTGGTTGAGAGTGAGTGAGAGTGGACACGGTATTCTCCATGTGTCACACACTATGGCCAGGACTAACAACTGTAAGCCTAGTGAAGGCACTGGTAGGGAGAATGGTGGATTGGATAAGCATCTAGGACTAATACTACTTGAGGAAATGTATCTAAGATAGGAGTAGTCTCGAGGACTGATACTCTTTGAGGATATGGTATCCAATATCAAAGTAGTCCTGAGGAGTGATATTCTTTGAGGATGGGTGATATCCAAGATACAAATAGTCTTGTAAGGACATACTTGGTGAACATTCGGATGGGGTATGTGCCTTGAGAGGTGATGGTGGTGTCCAAATTTATGCCTTCCAACATTGTGCTCTGATTTAGTGGAGAGATGGAGCTTATTAGTCAAGGCCTTGCCGTGTTTGACAATGCTAGTTATGATTATGATGATGATGATGCTTATCAATTCGAATCCCTTCTTATGAGAATATTTCAATTTGAGAGTATCCCGTTGTGTCATTATGAATACCTCCCTAGTTAAAACTTAAGAGGGAGTGTTGAAAATGTAACTAGTGTCAGTCTTCATAATGAAATTCAAATGTACTATTGATGTAATTATTATATTAATTTATTATGATCATTATTATTATTTTTATTCTAGTCAAAGCATGTTCATGCTTTTAGGGTTTATTGAGTCAAAAGAAAATTTATTTAGAGTCAGTCTTATTTGGACTCCTTGTAGGAAAAATAAAATTATTTTATGTTGACTTTCCACCTTGAGGATCCAAGATAATTTCAGCGTATTCTGCTTCGTGCAAATCATGTTTAGTGCATTTTGCACCTATTTTAATTCCTTCGGCCCTATTTTTAATGATTTCAGAGGCGCTCCTGGCTACTCTTTGAGCAATATTGCGTTGTTCTGTATTCACCACCATTGTTAAGGTTTCATGTCCTTGTTTGCAGAGCTCCCTGAGATCTGGTATGTTGCATATAAATTAGCCACAATTGTCTCTTCATATTAATGTTATTAAAACCAAATTGATCGACGCCAAAATCCAGAACCAAAAACAAAACTAATCAACCAAAAAATATGTAAAATATTCAAATTTTGATTATATATATATATATATCCAATCTATTAGACACAATATATACAAAGTCTTTTCTAGCATGTTAGGGTGGTTATAGCAAAATGACACAAGTGAAATACATATCTGAATAAAAATATATAAATATCGAGGGCTCTAAATGGTCTCTAGAGCCAAAAAATATTCACACTATAGTCGGCAATCAAGTCAATTATCAAACTACATAATCATCTAAATCCATTTCATCTACATTCTCTGCATGGGTATGCTCAACATATTGACTATGATGCCCTTGAATGTCCAACACCAATGCCTGTATCTTGCGGTGCTAGAAGTGTCTAAAAGTCATCCAGGATAAGTCTACCTTGTTGATTTTTGGTAGCATCGAATGTGCTCTAGCCATGAAATTTGGTGGAGAGGCTAAGGCACATGAGATCTTCAAGACTCAAAAATCGTTTGGGGAAATTCCACCCAGATGAAGAGATTTTAAAATAATTAATATTTTTAATGGGTCCCTAAGTCTAAACTTAGTAAAATAAAAATATTGATGTGTATCAATATAAAATGGGTGAGAAAGTTCTAAGTGACGAGGATCAAGCCAGTTCTAATCTTAGTCGTTGATTAGGGACTTAATCTCGGCCATTGAATTGTCAACAGGAAAAGTATGAGAGGAGGCTTGAGGGTCAGTTGGAGACACACAAAGAGAGATCAAGAATTCGATTTTCTGGCGCTGGATTTGCTGAGGAAATCAAGTTAGTGATCAGTTGCAGCAAGGGGCAATTCAACAAGGGATTTCCATCCAAGGCTGAAGAATACATAGCAGAGAGGAAGTGAAGTGCCGGAAGAGGTAGTGCAGGTCCAAGAAGGGTTGACACAGAGGTTGAGGAGGCCAACGCAGAGGATGTAGAGGGCCAAGAGGTACGCAAAAGCCGTAGAGGCTAACGTAGAGAGCTTTAGAGGCTGCGCTAAGGAAGTCTGTGGGGCAAACTGAGAGCAGATTAGCCGGGAGAGGGTGACGTAGTTCAAGAGGAGTGTGTGGAGCAGCTTTCGCTGTCCAGCACAAGGAACATCCACAGTCATTGGAGGATTGTTCATTCGACTGCTGATTTGCCTGAATATCTGCCTTCGGATAGAGGTATTACTACCAAGGATATTCTTTGAAGGGTGAGCCATTTGTGGCACCCTAGTTGTATTCAAAATCATAATAAAACTCTCTATATGCTGCACCGGTTTTCCTGCATTGGGTTTTTTCGAGAACGATTGTCCAAAAATAACGATGTCCCATTTGTTGTCTCAGTTTATTTCAGTTGCTGATTTGTATATTTGTGAAGGCTGCAATTGTGTTTACTTTGATGCTTATGTTATTAAATAACTTGTTAATGTAAAGTACAAGTAGGAGATAGTAAACTAGATATTGCAGTAGGGTTTTTTGATGTGTTAGATTTAGAAAATTTCACATGGTATTAGAGTGATTGCAGATCAAAGAGGACTGAAGACACCAACTGAAGAAATATGAGAATTCGCAGCAGAGAAGCAACTGTCCTGAGAGACAGCGTCGTTCCAGAGCTGGAGAGGCAAGAGGAGTGATGCAGTGCAAAGAGGGTGATGTAGGGTTCATGCAGAGCCTGCGCCAACATTCTAAGCCAGGAGAAGGGCCAGCGCAGAGGCAGAGAGGGGCAGAACACGCTCGCGTAGAGCCACGTCATCTTTCTCAGCCAGGAAGGATTGACACAGTTGGCCGGGAGGAGCAGATTCAACCCAAGCCGTGATTGCGCAGAGTCTGAAGGGCTCAGATTCTCCAGTTGTCGGGGCTAAGGGAGCTATGCAGATTGTGATTTGAGGAGCTGGTGGGACGCTGTTTCTGTCTGTGCAGAACAATGTCTAAGGAGATGGAACCATAGTAGAGGGAAGCACTACCTCGACAAATTTCTAGCCAAGAAATCTAGATCTGAGTTGCAGCATTAAAGGAGGATTGGAGAGGAGTGATTTGACAGTTGGCCGAAGGAATTCCAGGAGGGAAGTCGAGATTTAGAGGGAGTCTAGAAGAGGAGCAGAGATGGTAATAAACAGATTGAGGGATCAAGACAGATTAGACGGGGCTTTCAATTTTGTCATCTGGAAGGCTAGGATCCTGGCAATCCTGGATAAACATCACATCAAGGACTATGCCTTGAAAACC
This sequence comes from Pinus taeda, assembly GCA_000404065.3. NCBI lineage: Eukaryota > Viridiplantae > Streptophyta > Pinopsida > Pinales > Pinaceae > Pinus > Pinus taeda. The sequence goes on along the minus strand of APFE031656907.1, from coordinate 19,270 downwards.
ATAACCGTCCCAATTGACCTTGATGCAAATGAGAAGTATGAGGAGGCCATGGCGAAGGCAAAATGCATGATTCTAGATGGGGTCAAGGATCATGTAATACCACATATTGTTGAGAAGTCAACAACAAGGGAGATGTGGGAGACCTTGACCACCTTATAGCAGGGTTCTTCCGTGCAGCGGAAGATGTTATTGGAAAATCAGCTAAGCTCATATCATATGCAGAAAGGACATGAGATAGATCACTTCCTTCTCAGGTTGCAAGGAATTCGCGACCAACTTACTTTCCTGGGGTCTACACTAGATCCAAAGTTTGTGGTCAGGACTGCTTTGAATGCAGTCTCCGAGGACTAGGAGACGTTTGTCCAAAGCATTTTGGGCAGGGCGACTCCCCAATTGGGAGGAGATGTGGGTAGCTCTTCGATAGGAAGAGATCAGGAGGTTGACCAAGGCAGGGACTAGTGGTAAGGGAGTTCGAATCAAGAAAGAGGAGCAGGAGGATGCAACTCTAGCATCTGTGGGACAACAGGGGGTTCAAAAGAAGAAGAAGAAAGATTTCTCCAAGGTCGAGTGCTTCAACTGTGGGGAGCTGGGACATTATGCATCTCAATGCCCCAGGAAGAAAGGTAAGGGAGAAGCTTCCGACTCAAAGGCAACTCCAACAAAGGTGGAGAAGGATGTTGAGATTGATGATGATTGTGCCATGAATGCTCATGCGCCTCTAGAGAAGAGGTGGCGAGACATTGAGTTCTAGTCAAGAGGACTACATGCAGGGGCAGGATCCTCGAGGTGCCCAAACTCTTGGATCACATACGGCTACGGGAGCCCTTAATGACAATAGCATGATGATAGGTGTCGGGTGGGGCAAAGTGTGATGGAGCAGCAAGGCAATGCTAGGATTCAGAAGTCTGTAGCAATGCAGTGGAGGTTGCAGCAGTGTGAGAGGCACAAAGGTGTTTGCAGCAGCGCAATGGTAGCAAAGGGAGCACAGGATAGCAACAGAGGTAGCTTCAACATCATGAGGCTTCTAGAGTGATCGAGATGTCAGTATTTGGGTGAAGTCAGTTACTTACTTCTTGGTAACTGAGTTGCAGTGCAGCAGTTAGCAGTGGCAGTGCTATGGGCAACATGATGCAGCATGTTGAGAGGGAGTTGCAGTACAAAGGTAGCAATGGCAGTGGCAGTGTCAAGGGCAGTAGTACAGGTAGCAGCAGTGCAGTGGATGTGAGGCAGCAGGCCAAGCATCAACACAGGTACCGATGCGGAGGATTAGTGTGATGTTTCTATGGTGAAGCATTACTAGAGCACATTCCTTGCTAAGAGGAAGTGTTGATTTTTGGTAGCATCGGATGTGCTCTAACCATGGAATTTGGTGGAGAGGCTAAGGCACATGAGATCTCCAAGACCTAGCAATCGTTTGGAGAAATTCCCTCCAAATGAAGAGATATTAAAATAATTAATATTTTTAATGGTTCCCTAAGTCTAAACTTAGGAAAATAAAAATATTAATGTGTATTAATATAAAATGGATGAGAAAGTTCTGTGATGAGGATCAAGCTAGTTCTAATCTTAGCCGTTGATTAGGGACTTAATCTCGACCGTTGAATTGTCAATAGGAGAACTATAACAGGGGGCTTGAGGGTTAGTTGGAGACACACAAAGAGAGGTCAAGAATTCGATTTTCTAGGGCTGGGTTTGCTGAGGAAATCGAGTCAGTGATCAGTTGCAGCGAGGGGCAGTTCAACAAGGGATTTTCATCCAAGGCTGGAGAATACATAACAGAGAGGCAGTGAAGTGCTGGAAGAGGTAGCATAGGCCCAAGAAGTTCTGACGCAGAGGTTGAGGAGGCCAACGTAGAGGACGCAGAGGGCCAATAGGCTGATGCAGAGAGCTTTAGAGGCTATGCTGAGGAAGTCTGTGGGGCAGACTGAGAGCAAATTAGCTGGGAGAGGGTGACGCAATTCTGAAGAGGGTGACGCAGTTCCAGAGGAGTGCGTGGAGTAGCTTTCGCTGTCCATTACAAGGAACAACTGCAGTTAGTGGAGGATTGTTCATCCGACTACTGATTTGTCGGAATATCTGTCTTCGGATAGAGGTATTGCTGCCAAGGATATTCTCTGAAGGGTGAGCCATTTCTGGCACCCTTTTTGTATTCAGAATCTGCTTAATAATAAAACCCTCTATATGCTGCATTGGTTTTCCCGCATTGGATTTTTTCGGGGACGATTGTCCAAAAATTACGGTGTCCCTTGTGTTGTCTCAGTTTATTTCAGTTGTTGATCTGTATGTTTGTGAAGGTTGTAGTTGTGTTTACTTCGATGTTTATGTTATTAAATAACTTGTTAATGTAAAGAACAAGTAGAAGATAGTAAATCAGATATTGCAGTAGGGGTTTCTGATGTGTTAGATTCAGAAATTTTCACATACCCATGATAAAGCGAGCATCATTAAATTGATGGAAATTAGGTTTTAGGGCAGTTGTAGGGTATATATATATTTTGTTTTGTTTTGTTTGAGGGATCGAGATATATCTATACAAGCAAGGAGCCTGGTCTACATTCAGAGTACCCATTGGCTTCTTGCTCCGAAAGACCCAAGGTACAAGGTTCTTCCAATAAATGAGACCAATTCATAGATGATGCTATATGGATGGATGAGAAGATTGAACTAGATGATGCTTCTGTTTTACATATTTTATGTGTAACACATTCTTCCTTGCACCACTATGCAACTTGATTTCAAAAATGGCAAACCCATCCTCACTCCTATCGATGCACCAACACCCCACAAATCCTAGCTACTTAGTTGAAAACATAGGGCTGCAATAAATAGGAATTTGTAGAAGCATTTCCTAGATAATAGATATCTATGCCAATAGGGCTTTCATAATTTTAATTTAATTATCAATAATTATTAGGTGGGTGGTAGGGATTTAACCTCCATAGAATATTCTAGAATATTCTTAGTATTTTACAAAACGTCAAGGCTGAGATTTATTTCCAAAGTAGTTATGCATTTTTCCCTTCTAATTAAATTCATTAGTTAAAGAAATGTCATATGAACGAGTGTCATATGAAATGAGATATGGTGTTTTGGGCATGTGGTATTGATAAACCATGGTATTGTAACAAAATCTATTTCCAAATTAAGAATCTCCATGATAAAGTGGGGGTGAAACTCCATAGTTAACAATCTTGTTACATGTTTTTTTTAAATGTATATATGTGTAACTTATATATTAATTCTTTTAATCATTATTATTAATAATTATTATTTTAAATAAAGTTATAATTAAGTTAATTCTTATGTTTCTTTTTAATTTTAGCAACTTGAGATGTATGAAATAAGTGTTGACACTTATTATGAATTGATGGCTATCGGAATTTAGCAGCCATTTCATTTATATGGCTGTTCTAGTTATGTTTTAAACTTTTATCATGTCTCTCTAGAAAATGATAATGTCTAGAACATACTACAAAAGATTTACTTGGATTGATTATGGTGTAGGCAATGGCGTCAATAGCCTCATCAGCAGAGGCGGATAGGAATGCAATGAGGATGAGGTAAATAAACCATGTACCATATATGTACCAGTGTTGACCTTTTGATTTTGGTTGTACTTGATTAATAAGTTTGACTGCAACATAATCTACAATGAAGATGCTTTGCCTCTTAAGGTCCCTGCTTAGTATTTTTTTTTTCCCGCAATCTACATCTTGCTACACATTGCAAAAGAGACATTGTTGTTTCATATCAAGTGGTCTCTGGAAGAATACTTTTGGTGGAATCTGCGTGGTATGTTTTTGGCAAAATTAATATTTTTCTTTGGTTGTGGACATAAATCATTGTTTTTATGTTCATCACTTGCCTCAATAGGAAAATCAAATTGTAATAGATCCCATCCTAACCCTTCATAGCATCAGCCTAAAGACAGATATTATACTGTTGATTTAGACAAGGGTTACATCTCTAAGTTAGGTTTTAGGTTGTTTTAAAATTTTATTTGGTTATGGGGAATGCCTGATGATTAGGCTCTCCCCTCCAGTTCTCTGGAAACATTGTGGGCTTATGTACATAGCCGCCAAACTCCTTTTTTTTTTCCATTGGTTCTAAGTTACCATGAAATGGAAACGGATCTGGATCCACCAGATTTTTGAAAATCCAGGATCCAAATACGGCGGGGAAACACCACATACACAATACAATAATTTTTTTTGTTTTTGTTTTCTTTTTGAAATTTTAAAAAACATATTCAGAGTTAAAAATCAAAAGCATTCAAGAATCACAACGTTAGCACTGAAATCATTAGATAACTTATAAATCTGAAGACTGAAATCATGATGCATCATGCTTTATACAAAAAAAATAACTGTAAATGCAAAATTGCGTGTCTCATCAATGGTCACTCTATTGAAATGATGATGTAGAGTGGGTCTAACCGCATGTGCAAAAATCGGTCTACATGTTCAACATTTTCATCATTTGAATATTTCAACTCTATATCATGATCAACCTGTCATCTTCCTTGAAATTAGCCTCAAAATCTGAAAATTCCCATCTAGTTACAATGGTAAATGAATATTATACACTATTTGAGAACATGCTATAGTCTACGTATCAGTTTGTTTTTAAGGGAATTCCTCATCTAGAGTTGGATGGAATTGATCTAATTAAAGTATTATAAGTTAGGTTTTAGGTTGTTTTAAAATTTTATTTGGTTATGGGGAATGCCTGATGATTAGGCTCTCCCCTCCAGTTCTCTGGAAACATTGTGGGCTTATGTACATAGCTGTCAAACTCCTTTTTTTTCCATTGGTTCTAAGTTACCACGAAATGGAAACGGATCTGGATCCACCAGATTTTTGAAAATCCAGGATCCAAATACGGCGGGGAAACACCACATACACAATACAATAATTTTTTTTTGCTTTTGTTTTTTTTTTGAAATTTTAAAAAACATATTCAGAATTAAAAATCAAAAGCATTCAAGAATCACAATGTTAGCACTGAAATCATTAGATAACTTATAAATCGGAAGACTGAAATCATGATGCATCATGCTTTATACAAAAAAATAACTGTAAATATAAAATTGCGTGTCTCATCAATGATCACTCTATTGAAATGATGATGTAGAGTGGGTCTAACTGCATGTGTAAAAATCAGTCTACATGTTCAACATTTTCATCATTTGAATATTTCAACTCTACATCATGATCAGCCTGTCATCTTCCTTGAAATTAGCCTCAAAATCTGAAAATGCCCATCTAGTTACAATGATAAATGAATATTATACACTATTTGAGAACATGCTATAGTCTACGTATCAGTTTGTTTTTAAGGGAATTCCTCATCTAGAGTTGGATGGAATTGATCTAATTAAAGTATTAAGGGTTACATCTCTAAGTATGGTTTTAGGTTGTTTTAAAATTTTATTTGGTTATGGGGAATGCCTGATGATTAGGCTCTCCCCTCCAGTTCTCTGGAAACATTGTGGGCTTATGTACATAGCTGCCAAACTCCTTTTTTTTTCCATTGGTTCCAAGTTACCACGAAATGGAAACGGATCTGGATCCACCAGATTTTTGAAAATCCAGGATCCAAATACGGCGGGAAACACCACATACACAATACAATAATTTTTTTGTTTTTGTTTTTTTTTTTTGAAATTTTAAAAAACATATTCAGAGTTAAAAATCAAAAGCATTCAAGAATCACAACGTTAGCACTGAAATCATTAGATAACTTATAAATCTGAAGACTGAAATCATGATGCATCATGCTTTATACAAAAAAAAAAACTCTAAATACAAAATTGTGTGTCTCATCAATGATCACTCTATTGAAATGATGATGTAGAGTGGGTCTAACTGCATGTGCAAAAATCGGTATACATGTTCAACATTTTCATCATTTGAATATTTCAACTCTACATCATGATCAACCTGTCATCTTCCTTGAAATTAGCCTCAAAATCTGAAAATTCCCATCTAGTTACAATGGTAAATGAATATTATACACTATTTGAGAATATGCTATAGTACGTATCAGTTTGTTTTAAGGGAATTCCTCATCTAGAGTTGGATGGAATTGATCTAATTAAAGTATTAATGACACAACTATCTTTTGTACACAATATATGATTATCCATGTATTGTCTCAAAGCACTCTTGTTAGCATTATCAAAAATTGAAAATTAAAATTTTGATGTGTCAGACCTGTCCTACTAGCGTTATCATTTGCTATATAGCCTATAGGTAATTAGTAAGTTACTTATATGTCTATACAGCCTACATATTATTAATAAGCTATGTTGCATGAGTTTCTGGAATGTGGGAACATTGGGAACTTGGGTACGGGTGTTAGGAATGGCTAGAGTTGTCCCCAAAATTTATAGGAAACGGTTAATCGGGAGTGGTAATATTAATATAATAAATTTTAAAATATAAAAAATATTTATATATATATATATTTATTATATAATTTATATAATAATCAAAATTAATATTGAATCAAAATATTCAAATACTAAAATCAGTTAAATATATAAATAATAAATATATAATCTCTCTTATATATAAATATATTCTTTGGGTGTTTCTCTCCCTGAGCCTCTCCCTTTTATATATATAAAATATTCAAATGTCAAGTTCATTATGACACATGACGAGTCTTTGAAACAATCTGGCTTAAAAATACAACGGAACAATTTTACATATGTTTCTCTATTTATTCTTAAGAGAAAAGGTAAAACAACTCTAATGTTTAAGCATTGATTGCCACATACAATATGCACACACAATCTTCTGCCATATATATACATAAACAACAAAAGAAATACTCATCAGCATGACATCCCAGATATCGTGCTTCGTTAACCCATCAAGAGATTGCTCCAGTTTCTCAATTAAGGATATTGGTGTTAAGGATGTCTTTGGCTTTTCTTCCTGCGAAGGTTTCAACTTAGGCTCATGTTTTGTGGGTAGTTCAGCAAATTTCTCTACAGACTTTGTATTCCCCAATCCTAGGGAACGTCGGAACTCCAAAAAAATAGTCTTCAAAGCTCCCGGAACTTTCCCAAGCTCCCATTGCAGCTCCCGCTGAAAAGGGAACGTTCCCATTCAGTTCCAAAGCTCCCGGGAACGCGGGAACCATCGGAACGGGTTTCCCAACTCTCAGGGGTGGTTCCCGTGTAACAGAGTTAATAAGTTGTCTAACTAAAAATCTAAAGAGTATTTGCTTTTTATGGTTTCAATGCGGTGGCAAATATTAAAAAAATAAAAAAATAAACCAAAAACTTCAAAGTTATTTGCTTGGGATCCGGCACGTGAGGGCAAGCTGGCACAGGATCCATTTCAGTAGCATGTGATACAATTCCGGGTTTGAAGGATCTGTTTACGTGGCGGATCCTACGTGGATCTGGGTGGATCCATAACCATATCCATATCCGTATCCGAAATGTGGATCCGTGGATCTAACATCAAGGCCTCGTGGATCCGGTAACACAGCATGATTCCTGTGCACAGATTGGACTTTTCCCCTTTCAATCAATCCTTAGAAGGTTTTGAGTAGCATCTCCCCCTTGATATGTGTACATGAGAATGTGCTACAAGCTCTTCAAAGTTCACAGTCATTCAGCACCTGGACCATTTTATTTTAAGGTTTTCAAGGTATTTGTCCTCAGCAATTGGAATGGTACCGTCTTTATGTTTCATGATTGGTTCCTTATAGCTAGGCTTACTAGAATTCTCAAATGATTATGCATGGGTTTATCTAGAGGTTCTAGATTCAAAGTCAACAAAGACGCAACAGATGGATCTTCTCAGCAACTCTCTATTTCTTTGGTGCTAACTGAACTGCCACAACAAGTTTTTGATTACTCAAAGGGGGAGTGAATCCTGTGTACCCACCTTCAGCCATTTTCGGGGCAGGTTGAACAAGTGCACTTCTACTAGACTAACTTGAGTTGTGGCAAGTTTTAACTGTATCTGATGTAAGTTAAATTCCGATATTGTTAGAAACATATGGGTGTCCTACTTGTAGAAGAAATATTATTAGAAGAAGGTTGGGAGGGATAAAGGTTTAATAATATACCCCATATATTCTTATATATAAATGGGGCAAGCACCCTAACCAAGGCAGCTCTTCTTTAAGATTAGCTCACTCAGGTAATGGTCAGCTTGACATGTGGGAAATGTCAACCTCAAGAAATTTTGAATTTTTTAAACAATGCCACTGCTTGTATCAGTGCTGCACTTATGATTTTCTTCCCTGTTTCAAAATACCAATGTTAAATTGATATCCCACTGCACTGTTAAAAGCCCAAAATTTTAAGAAGGCATGTAGCCTTGCCAAAAATTTTAGACAAGTTCTTCCAATTTTTGTATAATTCCAATTTCCATTGCACTGTTAAAAGTCCAAAATTCTGAAAAAAACCCATGGTTATTGTCAATAAAACATTGAGCGAATTCTTCCAATTTCTGCACCAAAATGTTTCAGCAGGAAGCCAATCTTCTAGTATACATTCTACCAAAAGTGAACCATGATTACCCAGCCTAAAGTGGTCCCACTGTATGCAAGCTCTTGACTAAAGCTGCACAGCCCCTTTCTCTAACAAACAATGGTTATAACAAGGGAGGCACTTATGTTTATATTGTAGCTTTATTTTTTTATTGAAAGTGAATCCTTCATTACATTACTAAACATAAGATTTACATCAAGAAGTTTAGGTTGTAGGTTTCTGCAAAAGTTCTGGTTGGATCTAGGCTATGATAGCTACAAGCTGTTTTCTTAAATACACAAGTTATTATTATTTTTTTTTAATCAAAACAGAATTTTTATTCATTCAGAAGTGCTGCTGAATTTTTATTCATTCAGAAGGGCTGCTGCTGAAACATGCAGTGGATTAGGAAGAGCTGATTCCTGTTGCTGTTAGAAAAATAAGACAGTTTGCTGTGTATGCATCAAAAGAATTCAGGCAAACTACCAGGCAAATGTTCCAGTTTTGCCTACATGTGGCCTGTTTCACAGACTCCCACAATACATATAACTGGGAAATGCTATAGCATTAACAAAAAACAAGAGCACTACCCTCATCTTCTTGTCCCTCATCAGATTGAGTGGAGCTTTGTCCTTCGATTTTCATAGGGTCTCTCAACTGTTGGACTGTCTCTTCTTCCTTTAGTGCAGCCTGGAATGAGTTCTCTGTTTCCCTGTTATTGATGCCATTGATAAAGAGTCCATGCTCTGGGTGAGTGTAAGGCTTTGCAGCCTATTGTGCTCTGCTTCAAGGGAATTGTGTTTCTGCTTCTGATGCACTAGGATACTCGTGATATCAGCAGTTCGAGTCGTGCAAACCTGGTCAATCTCTGTAATTTGGGAAGATACTGTTAGCAGAGCATAGTGATTGGCTTGAATGAGACCCTCATAGTGGTGCATGGCTCTATGGAGCTCCTGGACATCTCCATCATCCATGAAAAAACTTGCAAAAGAGACTTGAAGGAGAAAGCAATGGAGAAAACGAAACCTTCTGCTCAGACCAACAGAATTAAACACATCGACCAACAGAATTAAACACATCTGTTAGTTTTTGTAGCGTTGGAGGTGTTCTAGTCTCGAAACTTCGTGGAGAGGCTAAAACACATGAACTTTCTATAACCCATAAATTGTTTCTAGCAATGTTCCACCAAGGTTCCGGGGCGAGGGAGCAAGGATATGCAGGAGCGGCCTATGCAAAATCTCCCCCCCAATTTTTAGGAAACATGGGGGGACGTCAGGGTCTTAAAAACTTATAAATATAAAATATAATTTATAAATTGAGTTCACTATGACAATTGGGTTTGAATTGAAAAGCTGAAAAGCATGATCATTGATATGATGAATATCATTATCATATGAATTTAAAATTCTAATTTATAATCATACATCATACATTATGATTAAACCATATTGATGTTCCACTTCCTACTATGAACATTGAATACTGAACAGTGAATATTGACATAAAATTATAAAAGTCAAGTTTGATACATCAAGAGTCATCATCATATCAAAAGATAAATGAGCATAATTTTGCTCAAGCCTCAAGGTAATGCCCTGCTAGTCTCTGCATCCAGCTGCTGCATGAATAAATCAAGATCAACCATATCACCATCTGAATCTGAACCACTAGCATTCGCAAACATGCTAAGTGGCACACCAACCAACCCCATCTGTCTCTCATCAAGTCTCTCCTCCATATCTACTTGTGCATCATCCTCTGGATCAACATCCCATTGTGTTGCTAGTCCCTTCAAATACTTAGGTGTCTTCCTATGCTCAAGACGTAGGGCGCTGTGCACAACAACTAACTTCTCTGCTCTTTTAGAGGTAAGCTTGTTCCTCTTGATAGAGTGGATGAAGCTATATGTGGACCAATTGCTCTTTGCTGCAGAGGAACTAGCAATCTGAGACAACAAACCCATAGCTAGATCTTTGAGCTCTGGAGCACCATCCCCATGCATCCTCCACCAACCAATCGGGTAATCTTGGGCTAGATCTATGTGATCTGCCCGAGCACCACGTGTGTTGAAGGGGCCACTAAGAGATGCAAACTGAACAAACTGTCTTCGAAATCTTGCCCCCTCCTCCTTGTTGTACATCTTTGCAATTGCATCTAGGAAGTCATTCTTTATCTCAGGATCATCAATAGGAGGCACCCTCCCATGTCTCTCAACATACCATTTTGGGTTTAATGCATATGCTGCCATGTGTAAAGGTGTGTTCATGCGATCTCACCTACGCTGAATGATGGGTCGAATCTGGGATTTATAGAATTCTAATGAGGGCTCCCTCTGCTGAATGGCTACCTTCACACGACCCAACATGCTATCAAAGGTCTCATAGATTTCTCCAAGACTAGGAGCATCTGAATCAGTGTAACGAATGACCTCTACAACAGGGCCCAAGAATGACACCAAATAAGAACAATCTGCCCTCCAATCATTGTCCAATCCCTAAAGCCTGACCTTCTTCGCCGTGTCTGTCTTTGATTCTGACCACCTTCCCCACTCTGAACTCACAACCAAGGATTGTAAAGGTGCCTGTACCTCTAGCATCCTCTCTAATAAGAGAAAATAGCTAGCATATATAGTATCAGTGGGCTGAGGAATTCCTTCCTCGTGTGAGCCCTGTACATAGCCAAAGAGGTGTGGTGGTTGCAGATAAACATCTGCACATCTCTTGCCGCTGTCACTAAGTCTGATATCCACTGAATCTTGCCAGTGTCTTTTAGTGCATTATTGAGTGCATGCACACAACAAGGAGTCCAAAAAATATGTTGATACCTGTTTTGAATCAATAACCCAGCTGATCTACAAACTGCTGCTACATATGTCATAACCCGCACCACACTATTAGGGCTAACATCCTCTATAACTTCTTGAAGAAGCTCAAATTGGAAAGATGCATCCTTGCGCTTTCTAGAACACTTAACAACTTTAAGAAAGAATGGACCTTCTGAAGATGTCACTATGATGTTGATTAGTGGGCGTTTTCAGATGTCAGTCCATCCATCTATAACAATAGAGCAACCAAACCTCAACCATGTTTGTCTCATTCTCTCTTTTTGCACATTAATTTTGGACACTTGTCTATCAAAAATTGTTGTTCGTAGTTTATGTTCTCCGGGTGGTACATATGAAAGCCCTATTCTTGCAATTGCTTGGACCATTTCCTTGTAATAAGGAGAACGAACAACATGGAAGGGAATTCCATTGGCAAAAAGAAATTTGCCAATTGCATTATCTGTGTCATCTCGATCTAGAATGTTGTACATCTCAGGCACTGTACCACCCATTGCACAAGAGTGAGATGCACCAGTAAAAACCTTTGTCTTTTTTGATGAAGCATTGGATGGAGGAATATTTGTGGATGGATCAACATGTCTCCTAGAAAACAATCCTTTTCCTGTGGCTGCCCTTTGTAGCCTCCAAAGTTGCTCTCTTTGAGCTGAATTTAGGTTCTTTGAGGGACACATATTGACTTCTTTCCCTGTAATAGCCAAAATGTGTTGCTTCACCTTGTTATACCTGCCAACAAAGTGATGCCCGCAAATTGCAGACCCAATCACGTGAGCCACCACCAACTTTTGGATTCTTTTTCGGTAGTTTGGTTGAATAGATTAGAAGTGGTTTTAGAGGATTAAATGTCCCCTTTGCAAATTTTTCCAGCTCTCTTAGTGGGCCTCCAGAATCTACCCCATGCCTATTCTGGTTTCTTGCCCCCCTATGACCGCTTTCAACTTCTTCTTGTGCATCTTGTGGCTCACTACCATTGTAGTTGCTGTCACTATTCTTACTGTTCCTAGAAGAAGTCTGACTATGACTCATAGTTGTAACTTTGTAAGTTGAATGACAAATCAAAACGTAGGTTGCAGCCTATAATGAAAATAAAAAAATTTAAAAACATTACACAGGCTGACTAATACTAACAGGCTACAGCACACACATTGAACGCTGATTTTTTATTTTTTTAAT